>JACJUY010004106.1:0-63930 GCA_014220935.1 Platorchestia sp. MABIK | reverse complement strand
GTTTAGGTAACCTAGGAATGGAAGGCCAATGAATATTTTCTGTTTCGGTACGGTCAGGGTTACAGGAGGGGGGAAAATTTATTATCCAATCACCCTTTCAAAATGTCAAATTTTTCTTTCCTATGCAAAGCCTTTAATGAACAAGACCTCCGTATTCTAGAATCTCTTAATATATTCACAAATAAACCTTCACTAAATAACGATTTCAGCGCGACAAAATTATTTGTGGCCCCTACTTCCTAACTTGTGGCATGCTTAGTGAGTGTGTGTGTGTGTGTGTGTGTGTGTGTGTGTGTGTGTGTGTGTGTGTGTGTGTGTGTGTGTGTGTATATATATATGTAGGTGTATGAGTGTGTTTTGTATGTATGGTTGTGTACGCCTGTATGTACTGTGTATATTACCTAAGCGCTTATGTGTGATACTTTAATCGTTAGGTAAGAATTTATTTTTTATTTTTTTGCGTTTTTGCTTGTTATTTCTATTCAGACCTTATTCGTCTTATTCATGACTGGTAATCACTTTTTATTTCTTCCAGCACTGATGATGGAATGATTTTTATTCCGAAACGTTTGCAATGATAAATGTTCTCTATAACGTTGGTTCTACTATTTATTCTGAGAATAAGATTCCCTAAGAATCGCCCTATAAGTACTACTATAGTACAGCTATGCGAATGAAGAAGTATTTTTAACTCGAAGCTTTTCCTCAATAATTGAGTGATTGTAATTGAGTACTGAATTTAATTTCTCTGTCTGACATAGGGGCAGTGATGTGCTCTGGCCGCCCATCAGAAACACTAACTTTTTAGTCCTCTGGGATTTGTGCCCCATAATCGTCTCTTTTAAACCATGTATTACTTCATTTTGTGCTCCAGGAACAATCACGCAAGAAACATTTGGCAACATATTAAAGCGAACAAACCGAGTCCAAAGCTAATCTGATGTGCATTCGATAAATAGTCTCGAGCTTGCTGCCTACACTGTGATTGAATTTAGTCATGACGATTGAATACAGTCATGATTAGAGCACGGATTTCCAGTCCTAAAAAAGTGGTCAAAATAACTCAAAAAATATGGTTTAAATAGCACTAAAAAATGTTGATATTGTAGGTATTATAGCGAAATAGTTTTATTTCTAGCAAAATAGTCCTTATTTGTAGCAAAATAATAGGTAAAACTTTGCAAGTTTTGTCTACAATTCAGTAGTTTTCTTTCATGTACTGCTATAAAAAACGGATAATGATTTTTACAAGCCGTCTTTCTGAACGCAAATGCCGAGATAACGAAAGAAAAAGCGCATCGGACACAAACTGCAAAGGATCAGCATAAATTGAGTCTATTTTTAACACAACAAATTGCCTTTGTCATAAATTATCGTCTTTTTCGTCTACTACTACTTTGTGCAGGTTTTATAGTCATTTATTACATAATGACTACTATTTGCATTTGTGCCTGCTCAAACTAGCGTTCATGGTAAAATTGCATTTTTGCCATAAAGGCCATTGTTTATTTGCATTTATAGTCGTTAGAGCATAAATAGAATAAATGCTAGAAATCCGGGCTCTAGTCATGATGAATCAATACAGTCTCGATGTTAAAGTCATGCTAGCAGCTATGTTCGTTGGCAATGAAGGGCAACTTTCTGCCTTCGATTACAGTTTAAGAAAAATAGGTTTGAACACCTGTGTGTGTCAAAAGGTTTTTCAGAAATACTTTGATACACACTGAAGTATTTCCTTTGACCACATACGGTAACGGTTGAAAGAGTTAAATCACATATTCACGCTTCAAATGACTCACAAATTTTTGCAGAAAACCAAACTGTGTTAAGATTTTGTGAATGTAGTACAATTCTCCTCCAAAATTTTAACACCTTCGTTAATTATTCTTTTAATTCTTAGACGTTGTCTGTATGTTAGTGTAATCAGTGGCCAGTCCAAGAAAATGAAACATTTATTCGAAATAAAATTGACTTACGTTAAGTGTGTCTTGGTTGGTTACACAAACTAGTAAAGTATTTTGTTGACACACTTTTGTGTGCCGGTTTTGTGACAAAATTTTCCTCATTGTTGGTATGAGCAAAGGCCATTGACTTCGCTCCCAATTATCTAACTTCTTTATTTTTAATTTCATACATTATCAATATGATTTTTTACTCCATGATAGCTATTGTTAACCACCGCGATTGACCAGAGATAATGTATGAGTTAACGGACGTTACATTTTGCTGGTCTAGGCGCAAATGGAGCAAGGATCGCTCACCACCTTTGGCATTGCACTTAGATTTAATTTAATTATACTAGTTATTTTGTTTCCCCTCGTCAGCGACATTACGAGAACTTGAACACTTTCCGTGGACAAAAAAGGATGTGAGTCTCCATTTATAATGGCCACTTTTGTGGTTAAAACAAACAGCCGAGAAGCTGTCAACGTATCTCTCGAAAATAGACCAAAATCGGAATTTTAGTAACTGAGCGTTATTTTAAAACTAATTGGTTTTTTGACATTGCACAGGTTGTCTTACAATCATCTAATGCGTTTTATTTTAAGGATGAGTGAAAATTTTTCACAAATTTTACCAGGCTATTGAAGAAGATGGTAAGATAACATTACTGTACACAGAACGAAACTTTCTGAGTTTGTTCAACTCAAACTATTTCATTCATTTAGATGTACAGTATGTACATAATTAGAGCTGTAAATGAATAACCACGGCAAAAAGAAACAAAGATGTTATTTGAACAAGTAATTTTGTAAAGCTGTAGGTATGTACGAGCATATTTATTTATAAATATGCACCAGCACGAGCCTTAACGCAAGAGCAAGTGTCAACAGAGACAATGTTTCCAGAAAGATTTCATTGATTTCACTGAAATCGATTGAATAAATGTTAGAGATGATAGAATATTAATTCCTCTTTTAGCTCATACTCACAGTGACGTATTGCATCTCGTAAGAGTCTGTAGTATCGCAGGTCGCTTCGTATGGTAGAATTTGGTACGCCTCGAGTACCAGTACCAGACAGAGGATGAGTACCACCACGCCGGCAGTACACAATACCACCACCCACCAGCACCATAACAGTACGCCTTCAACTAAGAGTCTCTGAAACACCAATGAGGGCATTAAATTGGAAAATGTTAAGCTGTGATTCTTAATCTATATACATCACATATTTTCCATCAAATAATTTTCCCCATTTAAACAATATCAATGACTATTGGCTACTGAATGTTAGGATTTGTTCTCCAGATTGGATTTCCTTGAGATGTGCGTTGTCCTAAGAAAATCCACCACAAGGAGAAAATAACATTGTATCGTAACACAGTACAAATGAAATTACGCAGTTCAGTATACAAATCACACTCTCTGCACACGTCACTGGGTACTACAAATTTCACAAACAGTATGCACATGTAAACATGGCACTCCGCAAACTTTTCGTTATGCACTATACATTGTGTACTCATGATCAAAGTATACACAAAATGCACACTGCATTGAAATCCACAGTTTGCGAGTTACATCATGCAGTTAATATTTATTTGTTGCAGAGATGTATAAATGAACGTACAAATAAATGTTCTTTAAGCGTGTTCTCTACAAAGTCGTCCTTATTGGAAGAACAGTCTGCTCACGGAATAGAACTTCATGCTTCCAGCCTCTCCAACAAGTCTTTGGCAAGCTATTTACCCTCACATAATAGCACAAGACTGAGACCATGCTCATAAATAATAATTTTTTTTAGTCAAAGGATGAGTATCTGTGTGATAACCATAAGCAGGTGGTGAGTGTGACTAAGCAGGGAGACAGTCGAGCACCACGAGCGGGATCAACAGCTTTCATAGGTCGGATACTTCGATTAGCTCCTCGCCATCTGTATTCTTTTGCCCAGAATACTGTTATTAATACCAACGTTATTAGTTAAGCAAATGCTTGAAGTTGTTGATGTTGTTAGAATATAAGGGAACTGCCACGTGGCAGGAAACTTCATAAATCGCGTTAGGGTATAAATTCGACTTGAAAAAAATGCCTTGCAACTGTTCGTAAATGGGAATTTTGAAATCCATCAAGAAGGTGTGCAGTTAATTTAAGGATTCCAAAGCAGCTTTACGCAATGGGCTCCTATTAATTTATTGAGTATACCGCCTGGACGGTAAAGGGTTCATTTAAGAGGTATCCAATGCAGCTCACCCGATCAACTCCCTGTGACTCTATGTACCGCCTGGGAAATAAAGGGTTAGTTTAAGGGATATCCAATGCAGCTTTATTCAATGGAGCCCATTGAGTAAAGCTATTAATGTATACTGTTTACCGCCTGAGGCGAACATGACATTACTTACCCAAGTGAGGACGCCCACTGCAGTGATGGCAGCAAACACCGAAATCCACTCCATAACCAGCCAGGGCACCATCAGCCCGCCCAGCCTCTGCACAGCGCGATGAGCATTGTTAAAAAAAGGTCTAAAAAGTCGAGTTTCATTCGCGCTCATGTGCAATTATAGAACTGATTGGTCTATTTTTCGAAAGATGTAATACATTAATAAAACGAGAGCCAAAGTTAAAGGAGACATTAGACTATTTTTCAAAATTTTTAACGCATTATTAAAAAGAGACCCAAAGTTAAAGGAGCTATACTATACAAGCAATCGCTTCTTACTCCCTTTTCCCATCATGCACGCTGATTTGCTGAAAATTTGAAAGCTTAAGTTATCTCAATACGAAAACTTATATATTGGTAAAAACAAATCGAAAGTTGACTATTATTCTATCATTGCCTCAATTTTAATGTGCAAGATTAGAAAATACAGAAATAAACACCACTGAGTGATACGATACATGATTACGACTTTCGTTACAAATGAAAAATCCAAATCATAAGAAAAAAAAAGAGAATAATTCTCGTTCTGGACAGTAGAAATCTTGCGTATCAGCATTAAAAAATATGTTCCATTCCCGTTGAGCGTTGCTGACCCAAATGGCAGCAGCGATGAGGAGCGCTGCAGCGATAGCGCACACGATGAAGTAGACCAGCAGCCCCAGCACGCTCGCGCCCGCCCTCAACTCGAACAGCAGCGACTCCAGCTCAGGATCTCCTTCTGAGTCTGGCGGGGACAGAGTGAGCTTTACCATCTTTTGTCTACGTTTGTTATGCACGCCGGTATGAATTCTGTGACATTTTACAACTGTAGTTAGTATAGAATAAGGGTATATCGCATGCTGCTGGAGTTTTTTTTTAATCGTTCGAGTCGTTGCGGTACAAGAAGGAAGTTTACCGTGCTAGATAATTTTTAAATAGCTTAATTAATGACTTTACTTTAAAAATGCTATACATGAGAGATAGTGCAAAACAATTAAAGATTATGTTACTTGAGACTACAATGCTTATTTGGTCGTACGGTATTCAAAAATGCACTAATAGTTAGGGTTGAGCTTGATACGAATATGCTTCAGACATGACTGTGATTGGCCAAACTTACTTGATTAAGTTATTCTCATCAAAACAGGTTTTAAAATATGAATCTTTGGCTGAGTTGCCTGAAAAAAGTGCTATCTAAGAACCCTATTCTAAAACGAATCATTTTTAATGGCAACAATCCCCGTGGTAGTCCTCAGATTACCGTAATGAAAAATTACCGTATTGACACGACTCTACATATAACAATCGGTTGATTCAAAGAACGTATCCTAAAATTCAACGCTAAGCATATATTATTTATACGTACAAACACTAGATAGAAAGAGATAAACTACCTGAGCCGGAGGTGAGTAGGGTGGATAGGAAGCCCGTGGTGGTGATGATGGGTGGCACTGTAATGGTGAACGGTTCCTCAGCCGAAGAAATGTTAGCCGTGTTGCCAGACGGATCGACGTCTGCTGAACTACTGTTCTCGTCCACCAGCAGGTGACTGTACCTGCTCACAGGTGAACATAGATTAATTTCCTTTCTCTCATCCAAGGTACAAAATTGGATTTCAGCAGTCTTTGTGCTTGTCGCAAGATAAATTGTGAAATTTTCTCGTACATTTAAAAAATCTAGCGATTTACATTTAATATTCTATTAGTGAGTTTTCCATCGTTTCCAATTGATTCATTGTATACTAATTTTTATAAAGATATCAATTAAACTATACAAACAGCATCTTTGTGGGCTTACATGATGTATACGAGTTTATCGATTATTTCGGAGTAGGATTGAATTTAGCGTAAAACTGGTGACCACACACAGGGCATTTCAATTTTATTGGAATAAAGTTTAACCTTGGTTTCCTTCAGGTTAAATAAGCACAATTTACTCAGTGAAAGGAAATCAAAAAATGTTCAGTTCAAAAGTTACAACTTTTCAGTGAGAGCTGGTCGTCTGGTAAATGAGAGATGAAATGCTGGATTGGTTCACTTTGGGGGAATGCAAAGTTCAAGTACGTTGGGTTAGTAATCACTATTTGTTTTCGAAATTCTGCCCATCTGCTTCGATGCATGCATAGAGACACCGGCGGAATGATTGGCCAACCCGTGCAAAGACACCAGGAGTATTAGTATTCCTTAGACAGACATCAATATTTCGGCCGATAAGTTCTTCTTCGAACAGAACAGGTGTCCAGTAAACCAAACTCTCTAGGTGGCACCAAAGGTGACATGGGCGTCTATGGTCTATGAGCGTCATATCAGGAGACCTGGGTGGCCAAGAGATTGATTCTCCACGACAAAACAAGTCTCTAAGTTTTACATTAAATCCTTTATGATACTTCTCTATAAAGTAAATTATACCTATTTAACCAGCATGAACCTAAAATTAAAGTTCGTTCGAATAATTCCGAAACATCCCTGTATATCTAAATGTTCTACCTCAGTGCATTGCAGTGAGTGGCATAGGACTTGTCACATTACTGCGTGACATGACCATATCTTACATGACAAAATATCTCTCACGAAACTCTAATTATATCTGGGATATCTCTGGCAGGATGGAGCTTGACTTCGGTCTTACATAGTCTATGCCCAAATAGCAACGCTTAAAAAACGGCAGTTATTTAACACCTACTACATTGTCTACAGCTTATTTTACTTTCCACGTAGCGATATTTTACGAAATTGCAAATAAAAATATTAAAACACCAGTGTTAATGCTTACTATTACCTAGGAAACTTTGATAGAGAAGCAAAATCACGATAAGGACTGGAAAATACCACACGAAGACATTGACAACCTAGACTGAAAGAAACTACATGATGTCCACATCGCATCATTTCCATGTCCAATCTCTTTTATTTGCTCTCCTGGTAGGATTATTTTTCTAACTGAAGAACCATCTTGAACTAAGTTGTATTTGAAAAGCTCAAAATATCAGTACAAACGTGGCAGCGTTGTGTGATCGGAGAGGCAGCGCTGACGGTAATGCTTCTAGCGCAGAGGTGGAAGAATTTTCGGCGGAAGGCGGAGATGATGTCGAACTTAAATCTGTTGGCAAAAATTTTTTACTAATTGGGGAATTTATATCGTGATAATATTGATATCCCACTCAGAGGGATACAACTCTTGTATCTATGGGAATTAGCGCTCCCAGGGGGAAAATGGGAGGTCCTGAGCTGGGAGTTAGGTAGGCCTTCTTCATGTAGAAAATAAAACGTTTTTTGTTTTGTTAAGGACCATCTTTTTTCGGTTCACCGCTGTCCCATTTTTCAGCACCTCTGACTTTCTTCTTCAACTTTTATCTTGTTTCATAACCTTCCTTATCATCTTACTGTTTCGATGCGCACTGGATCCCTTGCGGGAACACCCTTTGTGCATAGATTCCACGTTTCCTTTATTCCATACTAAATGGTGCCTTCATCCTTCCTCTCTTTGAACATCTTTGTTGTGGTAAAGAGAGGAAACTAAAATTAATTTATAATCAATCAATTAATCAATCGTGATAACTGAACAATTTCATGAGTGAAATTTCACAAGAGAGTCCTCGTTTAAAGCAATGTATGACATACCTGGTCAATAGCTGATTTGCACCACTAGTTTGCCAAAACATTTCATAGGTCACTGGAAGAACTAAACTTTCCTCTTGGTATCTCAAGGAGGTACTTTGCCATTGACGTCTCAAAGTGCAGGAGTTTTGAGAAGTAGGGTCCTATATGACGCGGACATTCATTAATCAACCCAGACGAGAAATCTTTGGTGGAACATCAAAGTTCCTTTCCCCCACAATTATCGCAACATCAAGTAAGGCCTTACTGTCTGACGATATATTCTCGACTGTCAGGTCCTATTCGAGTCTTGGTCTGAGTTTTTGAAATTTTGGGTTTCTCATCAGAGATTTTCAACACCTATTCTCGAAATTTGCCTATGAAAGTAAAAAGAATTAAGTTTTATCATAATAAGCATGCGTCCAAATTAAAATTGTTTCCAAGAGCCAAACATTTAGAGTAAATATTAATTTAAAATGAACAGTTTTTTTAATGTATTGAACAACTAATCAATATTCAGGGTGTGGCTGTTGAGTGTGATGAAGGACTACTCAGTAAGTTGATACTGATCCTTGGGTGGGACTGATTTTGTACTTAGGAATGACTTTTCTGTTTGATCTAGAATGAACTTCATGGTAATACATGAACCACAGTATTCTGTGGTCAAACGACTATTCCCTACTAATTATCAACAACGAAAATTTAGGAAAACTTTAGATTATTATTAAAGAAAGTTTGATGTGACGTATTCACAAAAATATACAGTTGAAACTTCAACGCTAAATTGCTATTCGAGTTTCTAGCCCATCATTGCGCATTCACTGTGTGTGTTCTCCAGTGCGACAATGCTGAAATGCATGTGGCTAACTTTGTTCGAAATTATCTGTTTCTCAAACTCATATTTAAAGTACAAGTGTAAAGTTTATCCGCGGGCTAAAGAAGCATTGCCTTGTGCGGGAACGATTAGTTTAAAAGCCGTCGTGTTAACAGACGTACAGATCTCGAGAAATGTTTACGCATACCTTGAGAGTCGAGCTATACACAAGATCGGAAATAAGGAAGATTGAAGTGCGACCAAAGTAGGCATACGAGAAATCAGGCAGGTTTTGCAAGCGATTCAGTAGTTTAGTTTCACTCAACAGCCTAGCGTGTATTAACATATCCACCTGATGTTGAGGATGTTGTTTCCGAGTCTTGCGTAGGACTGGCCGTGCTAGTGACGGTGCTGAGGCTTGAGCTAGTACCGGTACTTGTGCTCGGATTTCTTGTTGTGGGTCTGTGGGAATGAAGAGAAACATGTACCTTGTAGAAACTGTTTCAAGGCATTTTGTGTTCTCCTTAATTCCGAAGTCAGACCTTCTCGCTGCTACTTACGCACCTGAAAGATGAAATCCTGATACTTTTGAAACGTTGATGAACATCGAATGACTATGATTCGAACGTTGCCAGTCATGTAGTTCATGTGTTAAACTCCTGTCCCTGCTCCAAAGTTGAAGTTTAAATATGGAGCTAGATTTCATTTTTAATATTTTTTCTTTTGCATCAGTAATTCATCAAAACTTTCAACTTGCAATACCTGTAACCAACAGAACAAAACTCGTTCATATGTTTAATCTTTACCCATGTCGGATGAGATGAGATTAGATTATGTAAGTAAGTTTTAGCCTACCTAAAGTTGGGTGAGATAGGAATGCAAAATCTACGGATTTAGGTACCGAAATTTGAATAATTTAGTCCAACATAAACGAATACGGATGCCTCTATGAGTTGAATTCATTAGGAATAAAACTTTCGTAGTTACACAGTCTTAGTTATACCATCTTATTGCAAATACACACAAATTAAAATCATTACTGAGACCATGCATTTAAAAAATTTAAGCACGAAGAAATAATTTTAGAATTTTCGAAATGAGATGATGAGTCTTCCTCTAAAATGTTAGCGGTATGTTCTTGCACATTTAGAGTCTAATGTTCGGAATTTCATTCTAAACATATGCACTTTAAGACGGGTCGTGCTTAAGTTTTTCCAGCTGCGAAACGACCTATCGTTTGGAAAATTTCAACAATCTTTCAAAGTTAACTGTACTTAATGGACCCAGATAATGTTTGGTTTTAACAAAATTACTAACAATTTTTCCCTTTAAATCTGAGTTAAATATTGAACTACGGCTGTAAACCCATCGTAGTTAACGTTTTAACGCGTCGACTTCGTTTGCGCGACTGCTATGGTTGTTTATGTCAGGTTGTAAGTAACAGTTTAAAAAACAACTTCATTGCACAAAAAGAACTTCTATATTTTCTAAGAATTGTAAAAAATATAACAGCACTCTGAAATTTGATCTGGTATGCTAAAATATTTTTTAAAAATTGTTGAAATAATTGAAATGCTGTTCATTTACACTGATACGTAAATGAGAAATTTACCTAATGATGCATACATCATTACACCAATACATATACCAATACGCAGTCAACGTGTATAATATGAGTCTTTATTTTCGTACATCTGAAAGCCCAATCGAATTTAGTTGCTTATCGAAGCCGAGAGAATATTATACCAGTAGATCGTCAGATTTCATTTTTAACACATCTATTAACAACTGCATTTATACGAGCGTAGAGCCAGACATTTCCGTCATGTACTTTGAGAAGATCAAGCTCTCATTAGCAAATAAATATGAGCTGAAACTTGTGCTGTGCTTTTTATTCTATTTCATGATTTAATAGAGAAAAATTGAAGCAAGAAACTTGGCCCATTTTAAGAATACTAAACGAGACTACACACAAGCTGATAATAGTTTCAGAATCAATACACCTCATATTAAATTAGGGCTTTGTAGTACATTCATTTACTTTTACTAGTAACGATCACTAATGTAAGCACAACTTACGGTAAAGAGTTTCCTGTTCCAAGCCTCGAAGTCTCGGTATAATATCCCTCGAGATTCGGAGTATGGGGAGAAACGGGAATGAATTCTGTCGAAGTTAGAGGGTCTTCTTCGCTGGTGAAATCGAGAGGAAGATTATTTGGGGACGCGGAGGTTGTCTCCTCAGCACTCCTTTCACTGCTGCTGGGTGAGGATGTTGTGGTTTCATCATGATGTGGAGGTACAACTTGAGTTGCTTCAGTTACATGACTGCTACTATTCAAGTCATCGGTAGGGGTGTCGGTACTCTCGGTACTGATGCTGGTTATCGTATGATCAGGCTCGTCAACAAACAGAATAGAACTCACAGAATTTAAACTTATAGCATTCGTATCCTCGGTAGCAGGAACCGAGGTAAAAAATAATTCATCCAACCTTCGTAAGCCATCGAAGTCAATTAGAGGTGCTTCAGTAATGTTCTCGTTTTCCAATGATAATGAAGAGTTTTCACTTGTTAAATTTTGGTAGGATGATTCTGTTTCTCCGTAAATCATGGGAATATTATCAGTGATATATTCATCTATATCACTTTTAGATTCACTGGATTCAATATCAGGTGATTCTGTCGTGGCTTGAAGTGGATGCAATTCCGTCGTTAAGGAAATCTCTCTGATAGCGTCGGGGAAGTCATCATCACTTTCCAGGATCCTAGCGTCCCTGCCGACGACAGAACTTACATTAACTTCAGCACTTCCATTGTCGTTCCTCAAAAACTCATCGGAAACTAAAACTTCAGGTGGTTCAGTTTGAAGAGGCTTGAGATCGGATTTTTCTAGAAGAGGCTGTACATCGTAAGCACTTCTCCCCGTGGGACGGGTGTGGGACACATTTCCTTTGCCCAGAGCGACAGCGTCGGTGCTGGAGCGCGTGTGGTTCGAGACAACGTTGCCGTCCGCGTCGACCACCACGGGCAGGTGCATCGTGGTCAGGAGCGTCCAGGACTGAGTGAGGACTTGCTCTAGTTTTGGGCCCTCGAGAGACAGCAAATAACTGCACAGCCCAATGCAGCCAAGCGCTCCGAACTGTAAATTGAATCGATCATGAGACTACAGCTCCAGTTTTGTGACAATATTTAGTGCACTACAAAAACTTCATGATGCCTTCTTCATCACAGTTATAATAAGTTAGGGACGCACTGTCTGGTTTTATATCTTTTGATTACTGTGTTTTTATATTCCATGAGGGTAAGAAGTTCATTACAACGTGGAGATTTTTAACTATTAAATCAAAACTTGCGACAAATCATAGTCACTATAAAGGGTTCTTAACGTTGGCAGAAACATCTAATTAACTTAGTGTGTCTATATCAGTAAGGCCGAAGTATGAAACTCTGTCACAAATCAAATAAAAATCATGTCCTTTAGTATAAATCATTTAAAGATAAATGCAACCTTCTCACTGTAAAATTTTCATCCTCACTAGTCTAATTTTTCTAGGAAATGAGACGGCTCGAGATGATACGCATGCATACCGTTGTATCATCTCTAGTTAGATAACATCTTTTCCCCTATTTTATCTAAGTTCACTCTCAATAAAATTATGACAGAGCCCAATTACTTGATAATGGGTCTTACGGATAATAATATTCATGGAATTGTAAACTCTTATCACCAGCAAGCTTTCTTTGCAGTAGCACGTGTACTACCAAATTCATGGTATTGAATACACGACACACGGTTCTCGCGACACACACGACACACGGGACAAACATGACAAAGACGACACACATGACACACACGACACACACGATAAACATGACAAACACGATAAACACGACACACACGATAAACACGACACACACGACAAACACGACACACACAACATCCGACACACACAACACACACTTCAATACACACAACACAGCATACTCACGAAGTGCAGCACTGCCACACCAGCGACGGTGGTGCGGGGAGAGGAGCAGCAGCCCATGTTGCAACAATGCAGTTCTATCTGACGCACCAAATTAAAGGGCTTATAACGCCAAGATTGTGAAGCACTTGAGTTTTATTTATTTAGAATAAATTAAAGAGTGGGTTGGTGTTTGCGATGGGATTCGAGATTACATTTACAGTGATATTGAAACCGTCAGTGTTCTCGTTAGCTTCCAGGATTTGAATGTTTGGTTGATTAGAATTAATGAAATTGTATTCACATATGTGACATACGAATAATTATTTTGAATCGACAATAGACCTCCAAATCTACGTTATCTTGTTTTGTACGGAGCTTCAGAACCTCTCCACCGAGCCTGGGATTTTCTGCTAAACTCGAAATTTGACCGAGAGCAACTGGTAAATTTGAATTTATCTCGTGAATGAGAAATCCTTTTACCGAAAGAATTTCAATGGTAGAAATTGAAGTGAAATAATGAGTTAATGCATAAACTTCAGCATTATTTCACAAAAACGCCTAGCATAGAGTTGTGTGTTATCATAGGATTGGAGTACAACTTATTGCTACAGTTCTCTGGAGTGGAAAAATGGGATTAAATACAATTGAAAGATTTCTGTCATTAAAGTACTTATAGACTGAAATAGAAAAAAACTTTTAACAGAGTTTGATACAGAGTGGGGGCAAAAAACACAACACTTTGATTAAATCGTCAGATACCATACATCTAGACCACGTACAATTACGAAAATTGGAATACATTTGAACAATAGTATAAAAGGTTTTTAATAAATCTAAAAACCCACAAATGTTTAGTAGAAAAAATATATAGGAACATGTACAATAAATACATAAGCAAAAGTTTACAACACATTTCATGAAAAACATTCATTAAAACTTCGTTGCTTAGCAGTTATTATTACTTATGGCGTCGAGACGTTTAAATTAGTCAACTACCAGCCTTTTCCAAGTTTCGAGTGCAATCATACTCCATTCTTTAATGCAAATTTCTTTGAGTTTAGTGATGTTATTAGGACCTCTCTTCTGAATCTTCAATTTCAATTCCTTCCACAAATTTTTGATCGGATTCATGTCCGAGGATTAATTTTGACATTCTAAAATGTCTATCTTCTTCATCCTCAACCATTCCTTGGTTTCGCTTGCAGTATGCTTTGGATCGTTGTCTTGTTAGAAAGTCCATCCACGTTTCAATGTTAACAAACGAGCTGAAGGTATGAATTACTTCTCCAAGATTTCACGATATTTCCTTCCATTCATGGTTCTTCCAATGATGTGAAGTTTACCTACTCCTGATGAGCTGAAACATCCCCACACCATGATTGAGCCACCTTTAAACTTAACAGTAAGTATGGTGTACTTTGGTTTATACTCTTTGTTTTGTTGCCTCCTAACTTGGTTTGTCCTGTTTCTCCCAAATAGTTTGATTTGGGTTTCATCTGACCACAGTACTTAGGTCCCAAACGCTGCTGGCTTGTTCAAATGGTCGTTGGCATACTTCAGCCTGGCCTTGACGTGACGTTTGTGGAGAAGAGGTCTCCTACGAGGGGTGCGAGAGCGAAAACCTTCACAGCGTAGCTACCCTGCTGATCGTGTGTTTGCTGGCTCCGAACCCAGATGTCTTGAGATCATCCTTCAGTCCTTCAATTCATCTCTGCACTACTGTTTGTTCCGATTTTCGAACAGCAGAGTCGTTAATCCTCCGTCGACGGCCAGATCGAGGCTTGCTGAGAGTCGTATTCCGGCTTTTACACTTTCGTCTTCTGGTTCCAACCGTGGCTTTAGGAACACAGATTGCACATTTCTCCCGATATCCCAAACCTTCATTATGGAGCTCCACAATACGTTCGTGAATGTATTAGCTGATGTCCTTGTTCTTATCCATGCTTACGATCTTTCAGAAGAGAGCTGCTCTACCAATGACACGTTATTGGAGGTGAATGCTGACGAAAGTTCGATTGCCAAATAGTAAAATGTATTTGAACATGCTGGAATAGTCCTGCAATAATTTTGAGGGATAATATTGAGAAAAAAGTTGGGTACTATAAACTTTTGTTCACGTATTTATTATAAATGATCGTATGTATTTTTTTCTATCAAATATTGGTGGGTTTGAGATATATTATTAACCTTTTTATTCTGTTGTTTTTATATATAGTGCAATTTTCGTAATTGTACGTGGCTTAGAAATGTGAAACCTGGCGATATTATCAACGTGATGTATTATTTTGCTCTCACTGTAAATATTAAGTCAAATTACTGTATGATTCTTAGGTAAGAAAAATACTAAACTTCATCAATCGTTCTCATCAAAAGATGTTGCTTATTTCAACCTTTGTGGTAGGCTTTGTGGAACGAGACACGAACGCTTTAACCATCGCAGTGCCCTTGGAATTAGTATGATATTCATATGAGCGGTTTCCCCTGATACTTCAAAATTACTTCTAGCAAGATGCCTTCGCAGAAATATTTACATCGACCTGAGCGTTGATTACGACGAATTAAGACTGACAAATCATGCTCGTCTATTTCATAGTTGCTCACTTTCATTTATCTATAAATACTATCTTTCTAACGGCGTTTAAAACCAGACATGTTTGTGAGCTCACTGCTTCTTTCACAAGCTCGTTAGGTAACGTTCCGTCATTAAGATCAGGACCAGCGAAGTTTTATGAGTTCCACACACTGTTCTGAGCAAGATTAGTCGAGCTAGTCAAGCATCGGTATCTTGTACGATTTTTTTTATGGTGCGCGCTGAAAAATAGGAAAGAAAAAATTATTTGTAAAATTATTGCAAATCAGACGAAAAATCTAGTCTAAAATTCAAGCTCCAAAAAGAAAATGAGCGGATAGAAAAAAGCATACGCTCGAAAGCAAATTTTTGGCGCAGAGCACAGAAATGTCGTCCCTCGAAGAGTGAGAGAGAGAATTTCTGGGATTATTCGGTGATGACATGAATCAGCACAGACTGCGCTAATTTTCTTACTTCATGCAAGACAACGTCTTAACTTATCGTAGCGCCAATGTCTTACTGAAACGAAGAGTAACGGGTTTGTGTTCTGCACTCGTGAGATTTCATGATAGAGGCTATTGTGGACGAAAATGTGACCAATGCAGGGTGGAACTCATCACCGAGCAATTCTGTACATTTGCTCCATATTGCCATTGCAGACTCCAAAAAATAATTTGTGTAGAGCTCTTAGTTCGTCATTAAATGTGAAACAGGATTATAACTTTTGCGAATTTAATCGAAAATTTATTCATTGATAACAGTGTTTTTATAGAGCTGTCAATTACCCTGTAATTTTCTTAAGCTTACATGTCAATTTGAAACATGACACTCATATCTTGACGTATGCCGATTTTTTATTTCCTTTCACAGTTAAGCATAGTACTGGCACTCACTCCGGTCATAGTACTAACAGTAACCAAGAATGCAGTCCTGGTCACTATATAAATTAGACTAAATTTTGATTGTAGCTTGACTTTCGCAAAATAAATGGTTTAGTTTACATGCATTCTTTTGACATTAATGATTTTGTTGTTCACTTAGTAATATTTTTCTCTGACAAGCTTTTATTGAGTATAATTTTTTTTTTTTAGACATTCAATTGCATTTAAACTTGTACTGTAACTGGCAAATGTTTTGGTGAAGATGGGTTCGGGTTCAGTGTGTTCAAAACAATGTATTTGAAGTTTTATCACTGTAAAATATACACACAAACTAATAAACTGAAAGTTTGGGTACGGCTTCGGCAGCGACGGCTTGCGCGTGCAGGTGACAACAAACAATCGAGGTTACTGCGACAATGCATGCAAATAAAAGATCGCGTCTTTTTTAATGCGAAAAAAAGCTCAAGGAAAACACAAGCTCAGTTGTGACGGCGCGTGAGAATATAAACTGTACATTTTCTTCGAATGATACTGGCAAAATGAGGAGGAACTTTTTCAGAGAACAAACTAAATCAGAAATTTAGGCTTTTAGAGTGTTGTCCTAGATGCAGTGTCTTATGAAAAGTAACAGCTGAAAGTTCGAAAGTAACCCCAAATACTGCCAATGGGAGTTGCAGTGATAGACTGCGGAGATGATTAACAGCAGCGCGATATATCCATCAGTTCAAAAAGAAATAAATGTTAAAAAATAAGACTTAAGGAAGCATGAAATTTACATCAAGTCATTTTTCTAGAGGGTGTGTATGTACTGTGTGGTGAAATGAGGAATTTCTTGATCAAATCTAAAGGTTTTCATTTTGACTATTGAAATCTTCCGGTGTACATTAATTATAGAACTGATGCTATTATGTTTTATTTTTACATTTCTTATGTCAGGCCTGAGTACAGTTATGTATTTAACGCAGAACAGAAATAGAGGTAAACTTAACAAACTAAATAGAATGTACGCAAAGCGGGTTTTTTGAAATCGTACAGCTTCTGTTCAAAGAGATTTTTAGCACTAAATAATGAGGAACATGAATCACCTTGTGAGGACTTGAAAGTGCTCCTATGTCTAATAAATAACGAAAGATAATATCCTAACAAAATCCTAAGAAAGATAAGGTTTGAATTTAAAATTAGCTAGCGAAAAATGAAAAGACTAATAAAAAAGTAGATAATTTAGCAGTTAAAAGTGTACGGAAAACTTCTTTCAGAGATCACCAAAAAAAAGAAAATAACGAAGAAATTGCCGAATTTTTGCTCTGAAGGCACGTTTCAATAATAGTGTGGATTTGCCATGCTTAACTATGTCCTTATTAAGGATTCAGATTCCGAGAAAGAGGTGAACTGCCGATTTAATGACTCTCAGTCTAAACTCAGCAAAACTTCAGGATACTACGTGGACAAACTTGACATTTTGTGGTCGAAACGCTTTTTGGATCTTGCATAAGGTACAAATTTGGCAACGGATAAGCATCGTGAGAAAGATTTCGGTAGATTTCTCTACAGTGCCAAACCTTGAATAGCGTTAAGACTTTTAATACATTTGAGTAAATGGTTCTCGAATGTGAGTCGTAGTTTGAAATTGAGCTCCACAAAATCGGGAAAACTTTACACCCAACCGAGCAAATATTACAGACCTCTTCAATTCTCGAATGAGTTTCGATTTCCAATGTATTATGTTGTTATTAATGATTACAGCGCGTTATATAAAAGAGGGATTCTTTGAAAGCAATAACTTTTTAAGCCTCAGTATGTTTTCAATATTATTGTTATCACTCATCGGTTTTAACGGAGTAACATGAAATTCGATATAGAAGGCTTAAGCTGTATAATTAAACCCACATCAGACTCTTTCTGTAACCATTGGTGATTCGATCGGTTGTGAGGAGACATCAGTATTTGTGAGAAACGTTAAGTCTCTAAGAAATGTACTTTCACTAAGACAAATATGTATTCGTCGGATGCTGTCTTTCGAATTTAGGAGTTTTATTTGTATCGAAAAAAAAACACCGTCTTAGAAATACATCGAAGATGGTTATTTTTTTCAGCTCGCTCGGCAAGAGTTGCACACTCAACTAATGAGGAATAACTCCTGAATTTTTGAGTCCATTCACCCATACTTTTCAAAAAAATACCTTTGTAAAGTAACTCCAATTAACTTGATTTCTTCGTACCCACTGAAATCTAAGAAAGGTATGACGGGCTCTATTCTCTGCAACATAGATTGAAAGGTGATCTCATTACAAAAAAAAAATTAATTAATCTATAAAAATCAGATTTGTTGTTACAATTATGGGGGAAAGCAAGCCCATTTACTATTTTAAAAGAGCAACAAATAAACCGGTAAGCAGTTAATAATTTTTGAATCGTTTGTCAGGATGTTCAGATTTTCTCATAGCAATTAAGAAGTAAAATAATTCTCTCCGACTACAGAGCACGGAAAGTTTCTGGCCATTGAAGCATAAGAAAGCAGATGAACATCTGCCTGGCGAGTTAAACAATGATTAAATGAAGGTCTTTCGAGTTAGCACTACTCAATTAAATAGGAAGAGAGAGGTGACAGAATGATTGGATACCAAATTGTAGGGATACCGCGGCGAGGAAATCAGTGTAGACAACAATTTGGCCAGCAAGACGAGCAATGCAAGGAAATGAATGCCTCAGTTGGTCGCCGCTAAGTGCAGACGACGTTAGTCGAGGTGACCAAGTGGTGAAAATTGCTCTTTCTGAGGAATCTATACACAAGAAACTAACAAAAAGCAACAGATTAGTCTGTTGGTTCGTTATATTAATTAGGAGTGTGTGTTTCATTCCCAGTCCATCACCTAGTTTTCACAGAGCTACCTAGTAATACTTTATGGGATGCAATGATATTTTATGTGTGTGCAGAAAGTTGATACCAAGTGCTAATCACAAATTATAATTTCAAGATTCACTTCTCAGCACTTGATACAGTTTAGTTTCTAAAAAAGCACTTCCAAATGATTACGAAAAACACTATGACAACCGCAAGTACTAAGCCTTGAGACAAATTTAACAACCCTCACACGAGCCAACTACAACTATTGCGAGCTGCATAGAGTGGATCAAGAAATTTTTTGAGATGCATCTCACTCGCGAGAGAGTCAACAATGATTACACCGTGCCTCATATAATAAATGAAGCAGTTTTCTAATTTGAGCAAATCTAGTTAAGGAACAGAGCTTACTTTATACGTTGTTATCTATTGAAAAGAATCCCTTGCGTGGAACACAAATGAAAGATGCCGACGCAAATTACGATCTCTATATGTCCAACAAAAAGATGAGTTAGATTGACCACCCTCAGCTGGGCTAGCCAAACACTCTAATGGAGCCTCACAGACGATCTTTGTTGCGCTCACAAGGACAGTGTTCGATCTATCGGCGGTTGCCTGCACCTGCCTGTGACGCGTAGCGTTGTGCCTTGCCTTGTTCACTTGCTGCGTCTCGATTTAAAGATCTTTCGTTAATAGGATAAATTTTTCAGAAAGCATGTTATTTTGTCGTATTATGAATGTTTGAGAGAAGACATTCAAACAGCTGTAATTTCTCATGTTATGCAATTCGAGAGCCGTGTTCGGCTACGAAGAAGAGCATTACGAGAGTGAAGGCTAGATAAATATTCAAACAGAATTAAAATCGGTTATTAACCTTAACAGACCATGTTATTTCCTCATCAACGAAAACTTCCGATTTCACCTAATCATTAATTGTAGAAATGATAAGCAACAGAGGCTAAACATTTTAACGAAATATTTTCGATTTGAAAACGATGTGAATCATCTCTAATGCCCTTCAGAATTAACGATAGTCATTGTAGAATTTAAGCTGGTAATTAAAATTGATGTTATTTGTTTGACAGTTAGATCGTTATTATTCTTGTAATTATATTTGATGGTTTAAGATTTTCTTACCACAACAAAGGTAATCCGAAGAGCGCGAAGAGAAAGGAACATTTTTAATGGACTTAAGCAAAACGGGGAATCTATGCTCAAGGCGTGTTCCCACACGAGATACCCTGCGCACACAAACAGTGAGTTAGGATGGAAGAGGAAGAAAAGACATAAGTAGATAGCGAAGAAGACATGAAAACTGAAAGAAGCAAAGCGGGCACGGTTGATGGGAGTCACGGAGGCCCAACTATAGCTGAGGTAACCAACAGTATTCTCCTGGGGGTGGCTTGTCAAAAAGTTCTCGAAGTTCTAAATTTCCATGGAATTAAGTTTTATTTCTGAAAAATATTGTTTGTAAAGTCAAACCAATGAATATCATTTGCAAATGTTTTTTTTTAAATCTGGAGGCACATGATTGAACTGAGTTCCTCAAATTTTTGATGTTTCAAAGTTAGAAATATTATCAGTCACATTTCTAACTTTTGTTCATCGTCCAAAGTCTGTGACACCACTACAGTGCTCATTAAAAGTGTAAGGTGATGCCTCAAGTGCAAGGGCAGGCAAGGTTAATTTGAGTTTAAATTAACCTCCATCTGCGCTCAGATATGGAGTCATTTTGATAACAATCGAAAAAGTTCAAGGTAGGGAAGATCATGAACGTTTTTCAAGATCAATTCGCCATACAGTTGGCGATAGCAGTCTGACGTCATGATAGGTCTGATGTAATCAGCTAGTAGTGAAGCAAGCTGCGCGACCAAACGGTCAGCGAAGACTTGAGAATGTAAAGTTCACTTCCGATTTGACGCATTGTCAGGATCAGTGAGTGCGATTGCTTGTGATTGTCATTGCTAACAGAACACAGCGAATACGGTCACTCAGATTGTGGAACACTCGTAAGTCCAGCTAAAACACAATCGCTTTCAGCGATTCGGAATTTTTACCGTTAATTCTCAAGTACTTCTGAGATTTAAGCGACATAAGGAACAAATCGTTTTTTTACAGCGCACGTACTATCCCAGCATGGAAGCTGATGCACGTTTCGAATAAAATTAACCATATTCTGAGGAATGGAACTTGACAGGTCAAATTTTGACACTGATAATTAGAACGGCGTGTAATAGGAGGCTGACTTCCCTAGTTTTTACGATGGCTCGATGCCGCTTTACTGAGGCCAGATTTGACTCTACAGAGTTAACATCAATAAACAAACATTTTGCACTGACCCATGTCGCCTTTCCTTTGCCAGCACTGAAAAGAAATAAAACATTTACATAGAACACAGCCATTAAGCCTTTCATTGCTGGCATTTAAGACTACCACCAATTTTAAAGTCGTCTAATATTCCTTCCCTAGAGAAGACAGGAACTTCTCCAAAGAAGTCAGAAACTTTCTGTCTAACTTAATGTTATGTGCAGGCGGAAATAAAAAGAGAAAATTGCAATTATAACCGGCAATTGGGCACACAATACTTTTGGTCAAATCGTTCAAAATAACGCTGAACTGTAATTTAAACTGGAGAAATGCGAGTTGCTAATCTGGGCTAAAAAATTTTCAACTCTTTCAAATAGAGAATTCCCTCTTTATAAGAGAGTTATTACGTTCATATGCATAGTCATTTCTTCAATTATCTTTCAGCTTAAAGAAATATTTCTCTTGCTCACGAAAAACGTGCGAGTTCTAACGTCAGTTGCTTGTAACGATACCCTAACACTGGGAAGGAGATTGCATGTTAAAATTAAGTTTGTATCGTAAGCTTTCGCCCGAAGACATGAGTCAGATGTTATTTTTAACCGTACTAAGAACTTTCTGAGCGTAGACTTCTTGAACTCACTAATGCGATACAAACTCATCGGTGCAGGTCTCTTTGGATATTAATAAAATGAATAGTTTTGGTGATTGTTCGCACAGTTTCAAATTCTTTGAAATACGAGTATCTAACCCATTCATCCATGCTCTCAGAAATTACGTATAAAGCAAAACCTCATACCTACACTCTACTCTAAATCAAATATCTTGTCAATATCTGATTCAATAACGAGAACTACCCTGTTGTCTGTTATGTCTTAAGATTTCGTAGAGGATAAACATCATGAATTCATAATTGTTCACATCTCGAGCACACAAGAGCGAGCTCTTGCAGCAGCACACAACATGACCGGATAGTGGCGTGTGCAGCAGCGGCGGGCAGGGCTGCGCTGCTCACAGCGGGATGCTCAGGTGGTTTCGCTGACAGACCTGCGTTGTGCTTCTTCTTAGAAGGCGTGAAAGATAACAAACAAATACTCCGGAATTTGCCCACTATAGAGGCGAGTTCCCGTTTTGAAAGAGAGATGAATTGATCAGCGAGAAAGAGGCTTCTTGCATCTCTTGACTAGCTTCTATACCCCGGTCCTACTAGTTTCTACCTTATGGCTCTCATGTCTGAATTGCTAGCTCTGCTCGACAGCTCGGCTAACACGATTGACTGAACGCTGCTCTCGCCAGAGCTTGTCACTCAGCCCGCGTGCACCCGCGTGCCGCCATTAAATTTTTACGATACGTTCGTTACACGAGGAAATTAAAAGCTCAAGTTTCTCATCTGTGAGGATTTGTGTAATTTTCGTGTTTAATTTCTGAACGTAGATCTTTAAAGCCAACAAATAATCTCAAAATGATTGTGAAAATAGTTAAATAAAAGTTTAAAAATGCCGAGCTAGATTAACGTGAAAGTTGTGAAAAAGCATAAAAGACTCAGAAATACCGAACCAAGAATATTCTTCAATGAAGATCTCTAAGTTGAAAAATCTTTAAAATCCTATGTGTTGGCTATTTATATTGACTTTTCGGTGGCATACTGTTTTTCTTTTTTTACAAATTAGAAACGACAGAGAAAGAATCTTGAAATTTAAAACACTAAGAACTAGCAGCAGTAGAGCAGTAAAGATGACATCGAAGTCACGTTATCAAAACGTGAAAATAACGCAGTGATTACAACAATTCTAAGCCACCTATAGTGTCGAAATTTGACGTCGAATTCTCCAGAGTAATCGGAATTAGAGCTGATCATGATTGAATGCTAACTAATTATTACCTTCAATAACTTTAGGTTAGGTAATTTCTCGCTAGGAACTTCTCAATTATATGAAATATATACAATAATTAATCGATGATGCTATGGAGTAAGTTTTGCCATTTGTCTTCATCCTCAAACCGATTAATATCCTTAAGATGATTTGAACTTTAATCCAATTCTTTACTGCTCATAAACTTCGGACTAAGTACGTGTTATGTGTTAAGAGCTCAATTCTTTAAAAAAATGCGCTGTACGTCTATTTCATCATTCTAGTCTTAATACTTCAATTCTATGAGTAACTACAAGGATTTAATCAAATTTATATTCACACTGACTTGTTTTTTCTTCCGACAAAGACCAGGATTATGAATGTTAGCATCGGTGTCTTGCATATCCAGAAGCTGGATGGGGGAAATTTGTTTGTAGCTCATTAATTCTTGAAAGAAGTAAAGCCCATGCACGTTCACTTGACGCGTGATCGCTGCGAATGCATGAGCTTTAGTATGGCCGGTGTTATGTTACGGAATGCGATAACAAATCGAGAATAACTGAGGTAATTCTTATCATAAATATTTGACGATTCAATTACTCTGGTGATATTTTGCAGGACAATATAATGAAAACTATTAAGAAGAACATGTCTTGAAATTTGTCTTATGATTTATTGTTATTTACTACCAAGTTCGGCGCAGAATAACGTTGCGAGGCCCACTTACTGCAATTCAGTGCTTTAACGCGGTAACGGAAGTGGGTTGAAGTAAAAGTCAAAAATCGACTCATGGTAAACTTTCAACTAACAATATTAAAAGAAACCTAAATATAATTGGAACGTGCCCTCATTTGACTTTCATCAAGTACCTGCAAAAAATCAGTTAGTCATCACCGCTGGGTCACAAGCATCATAAAAATCCCATCACTGACCACCTGCGGATACTCAAGCAGTCAAAATGTTAATGTTCAAAATGTTAATGTTAATGTCAGGGCGGGTCGCCGCATAGCGGCTGAGGCTTCCGTGTGGCTGCGCAAAACTGCTCTGCACAACGTTAGATTTCTGCGCTGCAGGCCGCTAAGCTGTCAAGTGGACATTTTTTTCGCTACCGCTGCTTTGTGCTGGCGCTGCCAGTCACGCATATTCTGCGGAGATTGAAAGCGGCCTGCTCTGATCATGCATGGCATGAGATCTTTAAGAGGGTATTCTGCTGTACCTTCTGTTGTATAAAAACCTTCCAATCGTTCTTGGATCTCAAAATTGTTTCAAGAATCAACAAGCTTATGTTAAGCTCAAATAATGTTCTAAGAAATATAGTACTAACCAAGCACAGGAGTCAAAAGTTGACTGTCTCTTTCCAAAAGAATGTTTTCTTCCTCTGCTAGCTTTACAAGCGCATTACTGAAAATAAGCACTCAATGCAAATTAAAACTTAATTACAAAACATCACTTTCTGAATGTGCATATTCAAAAAAAGATAGTTTGGATAAATAGATTATTTTGTAGTGAATGTTCATCCCAAACGACATTTTTGTGAGGAATATTTATTTTAATTTTTTGAAGAAACCAGCTTTGCAAATCTAAACAAATACTTATTCATACCAAAGTGAAGTAAAATTTTAGTGAAACGCAAAGCTCAATAGTTTCGTTCAGCCATGGATGTGAGTATTTGCTACACATCTCCGAATAACGCACGCTTCCTTCTGAAGAATTTCACGCTTCTCCATTGACATTAAATCTTAAAAACACGCCAATTAACTGCAATTAAGAATGCTATTTTCATCACCAGCTCACAAAAATCTATTCTAATGATCTGCCGATTTAGGAAAACATTCATGTATAGCTCTCTGAGAAGAATTAAATATTGTAGGGCAGTTTATTTGTAAAACCCTCCTGCATACGAGATTTCTTTGATATCGGGGCACCTCTCAGCAATTTTAAATTCAAATAAAACGAAGAAATTCTACAACTCTTTTTTTAATTCCACCACCTCGAACAGTAAGCATTACCGGGGCTTATGAGGAAGAATAATAATGCGCACCACAACCGTAAGATATCATTCGAGAATATTCAATTAAAAATAATAAAGCAGGACTTTAAATCTCAATAGCGTCTTCATATGACAGTTAGAAAGTTTGTAGTTGACAATTAAGTAAATTATCTGGAACTTCCCTCATCAAAATACCACGAGCAATTAATTTTGTAAGAGAAAATGCAAGTTCGGAACTATCGGATTTCTGAAATTACACCAGAAGCCCTTCGATAACCGCGAGAAATTCGAACTCATTTTTAAATGCATTCAAGAGAGACAATTATGCTAAACTGTTGCTTCTTGCTTCTTCGAAATACAAGGCATTTTCGTAGGTATGCTTTGTTTTAAAATTATTCATTTAATCTCGAGGCGCATTTTCCTTGGGCGTATTCACAACACAACTAGGCGTTTGCTCTAAACCCGCGCTTGCTCAACAAACGTGTTTGCGATGCAATATCAAGATTCATTCATTTCATTGCACGTTTGCTCGCAATCTTTACAGCATTACAACGTCGGTCCCATGCAATACCATCAAGTCGACACAGCCGCATTTACTTACAAGTCGATACAGCCGCATTTACAAGTCGACACAGCCGCATTTACTTACAAGTCGATACAGCCGCATTTACTTAACACTGTCACAGTACTACAGAACAGTCGACATCAACGCGTCAGAAGGAACACCAAGTCAAGTGAAAGAGTGACACATGCAGCAGCCACCTGCAGCGTCAACAAAACGAAGGTACACCACTGACCCACTGACTTCGATGGTCCGCCGCCACAGAGGCAGACTTGAGGGAGAGAGAGACCTTGGCACCAGTCTTGGCACCCTATGCGACTCTCAATGCCACTCTTACGATAACTCGACCTGAACTGCTCTACCGTCCGCTAATACAGTCCCTCTACCGATAACAATTTGCTTGACTCCAACTGCGCTGAACAGCAAGTTTGCGTCAGGGCTCCAATCCCTAAATTGTAAATTGATCGGAACTGGTCAACCAATCGACGTTTCTATTGAAGTTTGCGAACTATTGTAATAACAGTTCACCTATTAGTTCTGCCGTCAAATTAATTAAATTAATTAGCTCACTTATCCTCCCCAAGGTAAAAAAATTACATTTGCCTATCATCTATGCGTAAATCTTTTCGTTGATCAAAAATTTCTTTCTTTCAGAGGGTGCTCTTTTTTCAACGGGTGTTTTTAACATTTTGTAATTGGTTCACAAAGTTTATTTAATGGCAGAAGAAATAGAAAGCATTTAACGTCGTGTAGTCCGACACCAAACCAATACAGTGAAATTGAGGTTAAAGGAGAATCATATAATGGACTTACCCTGTGTCCACCGTTTTTCTTTTGCGTTGAGGCTGGCTCTGCTAAATTTTAGGTTAGATCTTTTGAGAAAAATTTAAATCTAAATGAGCTTTGTATTCGATCTATCTTCAATAAAAATTCATCGAACACATATCAGCTGAAATGGTCAATGATAAAATGTTCAAAATAAGTGAGTAGTCTGATTAAAACTCTTGCTGTGTCTCTCTTTGATCATTGCAGGGTTTCTTTTTCACAGCAACACAGCTTACTTGACTGTGGGACTATATTAGAATGAATTAAATGTTAAAAAGTTTTTAATTATAAATTATTTTAAGCCCCTAACCAATTCACATAAATTAGAAAATCGCGAAATGCAACTCACAATCTGTCAAAAAAGACCATAACAGCCAAAACGTTGAGGAATTGTAAGTTAGGCGAAACTATTTGAACTGAATAAACTGAATGAACTAAAATAAGTATATTCCTGCTTCTTTATATAGCGTCTGAGCGGCACACTTCTCCTGGTGTTTCCTTAAAAATGGTCGGTCTAAAATTCGCAACAACAGCAAGATTGAAAAGAGCAATGAAACAAGATGAAAGCTGATGGTCAGTAATTAAACAAGAAACCCATTCTATTTTCCCTAAAGGAATGGCTACCTAACCTTCAGTTAGGGACCTCATATCTTCCTCCTGGGAGCAGTGAGACTACATTACATCCTGACATGGTCCTTTGAGACGCTCAGCGTCTCCTTTCCTTTGACGAGCGGGTAGGGCAGTGGTATAATTCACCTCTAATGATCCCGATACCAATTTTTCATTTTTACCCAACAAAGTTCTAGTTCAGATACTGCTCCCACTTTCTTTTCGGAGTTTAACAGTCTGATAAAAGTTCAAAAAGCAGTAAATTTCAATGTATCTAGAACAAACACTTAACCTACGGTATACATATAGCAGAGATCTCAGGTTTTCAAATAAGTAGAAATTTTGTCAGTCGGAGATGCGAAAACCTAAATCTAAATAATCAAAATCATAATATTTTTATCTGTCAGCGACTTCACTTCAATGAGGAATCGTTCAACTGTGTGTTGTTCAATCGTATCGTGTTCACAATTATTTCGTTAAGTGTTTTATGGGTCGCATGCGCGCCATCTTTTATGAAAATAAATTCAACATGTTTGCTGTCGACTGTGAGCTCCATTGTGTTCAAAGAATCATTCATATGATTCTTTATTAATCCTAAAATGGGCATTTCTTTTTACTTCCTAAACATTCATTGTAACATTGTCGAGAAAAGAGATTAACTTCTTTTGGCATAGAGAAGCAAAGCACTTAATTGCTCTCAGTAACAATAACAAAAATGTTAGCTCTTGAAATTCATTGGACAAAAAACGAAATTCTGTAGCTTGTGATCCGTTTACAATCTTAAATTTCCCAGCGACATCGTGAGTCTTCGCCTTCTGAATCAGTGAACCGTTAACATTTGTTTAGTGTTTTCATATTTTGTTTCAAATGTTTAAGAGCGATTGAAACATTAAGTTTAATTTCATGTTAATTACTTATTCTGTTGAGAGTGTTTCCACAATTTACATTACAAACGTCCACTTCCAGTGAATTTCAGATATCGTCTATTTGTCTCGTTAATGATTAACTTATTTTTCACCAATAAATAACACAGAGCGATATATGTTGAATATGAGCACTTTCTAGATTTATCTAGTTTACCGAATGCTTACAACTGTGAACAGTAGTATAAATAAAAGAAAACTTTTTACAGTAAAATTACGTTACTTCTGTACCTCCGTCGAGCGTCACAGATTTACTCGTTTTCACTCCGTTGAGCAGAAACGCGGCAGTCTTCAGACGAAATAAAGAAAACAACGCAATTTTTTCGTAGTTCTTGGACCGAAGTTGATGTATTTCTAATTGATTTCATTAGTTCTCTGAGTTAAGAAGATGGAGTAGTTCCTGCATGCAAGGCAACTGCCGTTAGAAACGAATCAACAGCCGTCACTTCTAATCTGTTCCTGCATGATAAATATAAACACATTCCTTCTCCTACGAAAAAGGGTGGCTTTTCGACGTATAAATATCGCTAAATTGGTCAAGCACAATAAAATACTGAACCAGTCACTCCACTATCTTAGTTAAACATCTCAATTGGCTGCGCAAGTATTTTGCAATACATTCCCTCTCTGATTAACGATCTAACGCAATCATCGGTGCCTATGGCGAGTGAAACAATGAACGCAATCTCTTCTGTCAACTCAGAAACTGATGAGATTTTTGCAAAGTTAAAATAAAGATGGTCTTCTTAACTACGAAGAAGCGCGTATATTTTTGCTTCAGACATGCAGGATGATTCCATTTTCATTCCAGTAACCACCACTTCACTTAATAGTTAACTATTTGATTATTCAAAAATAAATCTTATTTTGGATATAACTTTTCATTGCAGCTTCAATCACGACCAAACTTCATTAATTCGAGCTATCAGTTGATATATTAATTCCCAATCGTGACCCAAATAAAATGTTTTAGGAGGAACATAAGTGTCTACTCTGTGATCAGCCTTAATAACCACCCCACTATTCAAAGAAGCGGAAAATAGTTGCTGTATAGTTGCATACGATTAATAACTTATTAAAGTCTATAAGAAATATTCCTGGGAAAACGTTTTCAAGTGAGAAAAGAAAGTAGCCTCGATTAGTTCGAAGATTTGCTCAGTTTCTCTACCTGTGTAAGTCTACGTCTGAAGACCATATTTCTAAGAGTAAACATTTTATAGGCTTCCTTATATGACATATATTTTTCCTTCATTTTCACGCACATTCACTCATATTGAGATCAAACTTATTTAGTGCCGCCTATTAGCGAACAAAGACTTGAGTTGTTGCAGTGTGTGTGTGTGTGACAATGTCAAGTGATACAAATTGGGCTTCATCGGTCATGTATCTGATCGCAATAGCTACCGAAATTACTGCAATATGTAAATATGTCAACCAAATTCATTCTCGGAATTTGGAAATATTTGAGAGCAGAATAATAAGTGAATACTTCCCTTTCTTCACACAGTATACGTAAACAGAAATCAAATGAAATTCACAAACTGTATTCGCAACGGTTCTTCAAAGGTCACCGCGTGACTTGGGCTAAGTTGATAAAACGGTCAATTAAAATGAAAAATTATGAACACGTATAGCTGGCCCTGCATTCAAACATGAGCAACCTAAATGTGGATTAGATCTCTTCTTTGAAATACCAGGCGAACTAGAAGTCCCGTGATCATTAAATGTGGGCGCTTTTGCGTTAAAATTTTGCCTGCTCCGGAAGGTTGTTTTCATTCCTGCGATTAACTGTCATAATGATGCACGGCAGGCGGCAACTGCCACAAAACAGGCAATAAAGTGAGAGGGGCAAGGCAACTTGCAATGCAGTGACGTGCTGGTCTCCCAAATTAACTCCTATCATTTATTGCTTCCGAGCGCAGAGCAGCAAATATTTGCGGTCCACCTGCATAGGCTGCGCGTGGCTTCATCTGTCACGGTTCTTGTTATCAGTGACTGAGATTTCTTTATTTCCTTTTGCCTGATCCATGATTTTTTTTATCATTTAGTTCGCAGTGTCCGTGTCAACAAGTTTACGAGCAACACCAAGCGTTTAGCAAAGTGCATAAAGTTATTCGCGATGACTACGCTCGCTGTTCACATCTGGTAAATTTTTTTTTTGGCTGCACTTAAGTCTCAACTTTCAGCAAGCAGTTATGATTGTTAAGCACTCTCAAAATTAACACGTTTCCTGCGAAAAGACGCACCAGCGGTAACTGAAGGGATTTTCATAACGCAGCTGACCGACCTGAAGTCACTATCTCAATTTACTTCATGAAAGCTAAATGAACGCAAGATCCAGTTAATGAATGCTATTTTCAAAATAGCCTACTACAATCGAATTCAAATTTGAATTGAATATAAAACTTTAGTTTCACCCATCGCTCTAAACGTGTTAAGACATTATTTTGTCTAGGCTTTCAAAATCAGCTAACAAAACACGTTTGGTCTCGATAAAATGCCACCGCGATCGCAGTAAAAACTTTACACCTGCGCGCATAACGCGCGACCTCAACATTCTGACAGTCTGCGCGATGACGTGGCTCGTCGGGGCAGCGTGCCAACTGACGTTGCAATGCGAGGGATTTTCTTGTTTGATCGACGAGCTCTTTCATACATCAAACTAAATCCGCCAAGTCAAGCAAGTTAGGTATGTCAAGCCGAGGCATGAGGTCGGTGCAGTCTGACACGTCAATTTCTGGAAGCCAAGTACATGAAATCCAGGAAGTTAAAGGCGCCAAACTAAGAGGATGTCAAGCATGTCACGTTGAGGAAACCAGGTGCACGAAAAAAATTTGAAATCATGGTTCAGCTCGTTCGAGCTTAATAAAACAAGTGACTAAATTGAAAAAGAATTCATGAATAAATTTAAGCGAAAACAATCCTACACAAGCATTGAATTTAAAATATCTTCAGCGACGTAACATACGCAGTCTGTTATGCATGCTAAACTCAGTAAGCAGTTATGATAAACATACATACTTTTGTTGGCTTGATAGGGTGCGAAATTTCGCGATATGAGATTTTAAAAGACGTCTTTGTCTACTATTAACAAGAAGTTCCCTCGCAAGATTCACAATCATCCGTTTCCAAACTAATGCAACATTTTTATCAACGAAGGCGACGGTCAGCATTCATTACATGAGGGAAAAATTTAAAAGTAGTTGCCAACATAAAACAATTCGATAGAAAGAGCTCAATAAGCCTTACCTATAAGATGACCAGTCTCTTTAGCAACATTCTCAGAAGATTGACCAAGTTGAAATTGAGAAGAATCGCAATGGAAAGAACTCCCAGCATTTCACGAGATGCGTGACTTGACTGCCGAGTCTATCTGAACAGCGGATGCGGGAGCGCTTGGCCGGAAAACGTTGACAGGATCTGGCGTCATGCTTCTCCTACACGATAGCAGATCTGATGAAATGGTGACCACACCTGCTCCAAGTGAGACTACTTTCTCAAACGGCTGATCATTAGCGTGTAAGAAAATTTTAGTAAAATGATAGTTTTTTTTATTGGTCGTTTTCCTTCGAACGTTTCTGTCCCCCAAGATGGGAATAACCAAATGAAAATAAGAGTAATCTAGGTTTAGGATTTATGAACTAATCATCTCACTCATTTCTCATTCATCGTACTATGAACAAGCATTGAAATTTAAATCTGCTTCTACGTTTGGTTGTTTATTGGTTTTGGACGTGCTTGCTGTGCAACGTTCCCTAAAATCATGGTTGGCCAACCATTTCTCATTACTTGAAAATCATTTATGACGGTCTTCTAGTTTATTCAGTAGAGGTTTTTAATTTTTTTATGGTTCTCTTAGCTTATGGCGAACCCATTCCACGGCATTCTTCAGTTTTATTTACAGTATTTATATACTGTCAGCCTTTGAGCATTGGGTAAAAATCCAAGAGACCTGATTTTCATTTTGTTTCCCACACTTCTTTATTTAACCCCGGACACGGTTACTCTCTGCCTCTTATAGTTTATAAATCAATTTAGGACTTTTTTAACAAGAAATATTCGAATTCCAATCGGTTGTTATGCATTGTATGAGGCACCTTTTTTTAAATGAAGTTTTTCTTTTCTTTCTTTCCTTAAGCCATGTTTTTCTGACAGTATTTCAGGGACTACTTTCTCAAATAACCAGTCTTCTCAGCGAGATAAAAACTATAGTGGAATGACGTGTTTTTCTGATTGTTTGCCTTCCTTAAACCTTGGTTGATTCGTTTCAATCCTTGCGGATAACTCGCTAGCGGTGACGTGAGCGTCCGTTGGCGCGAGCGCAGGCGCGACGTGCAGAGTTTGAGTGTTGTTGCTGAAAATTAAAGCTTTCAAAACCTTGTTTGGTACAGACGAATTTTACTTGAGTGAAAAATGGAATATGTAAATTTCATGTCAATGCTTTATTGTTACGAAAGAAAATCGTTCTTTACGAAATGCTCAGCATAATTTCGTCTTCAAAAATATCAGAATTAAAATGAGAATTCATATATGAATAAAAATTTATGCTCCTGACCTGAAAGACCTTTATTTTCTGCCTCCAGCTAAGGAGTTAAAAGGAGAGAATTTCTACAGAAAAATAAGTTCTTACAAGAAGTGGGGATTTCAGCCATCTCGCTTACGCCCTTGTTAGTCAGCGCATAGTAAGCTCTGGGCACTTGTTCTATTGGGAAATGAAGTGAATAATTCGCTGTTAACATTGAAATATTTCCCACACACTTGCGAGTGGGATACTGGAATACCTCTCACAGCAAACGCAGTTTCCCTCAAGATGTAGAGAGTTAAATCATTATTTAGTTACCAAAAAATAAAAAATAATCAAGGTTACATCAATTATCACTGAAACTGTTGCTTATTGACCGAACAGCCTTTGATTGCATTTGTAGAGCGTGACTGTGGTTCTCTAGCGCGCGCCCAATATTTTTGAAATACTACGTCATGCAACTTGATGAAAATGTAACTTCATTCGTAAATATTGACGAAGGAGTTTTCATTACTTTTAGATCAGAAATATACCTTTAAATCTCTTTGAAATACTCAACAGTGAAACTTAAAATATTCTCGCTTCTTTTGCGTCATCAGATAAAATGTCAGCTACGGGACTCGGTTTCGTGGCAAGATTATCAAAGGCTTGCAATGATTTGAATTTATCGTGACTCTAGGTAGTTGAAAACGAAATGTCTGATTTGTTTTTTCTCATGAGCACAAATGGATGTTTCATTTTTAACAACCTAGTAGAATCGAAAATTGTACCATTAAGTAACTGCTAAAATGTAAATGAGTTTATTTGTTTTTGTTTTGAAAAGTACAAGAACTGAGATGATGTTGTTAAGCAAAACTTCTTGAGCTCAGCAAACCCTTCGCAAATTCTTTTGTGGAAAGAATAGTAAACAATTTAATTTTGCTCAAGAAAAATTGGATGCTGCAATCCGGGCAAGAAAAAATCCTCGAGTTAGCGAAACAAATAGTTCATCAAACAATTATCGCTGAGGAGAGAAGTGTTCCAAATCTATTTAACCTCTTAGAAGAAACATCACTCAAAACCAGACCCCATTAGCCATGCTACTCGAGAACGTTGGCTTAATTAAGCAAAAAAATCAAGGTTGAACGGGTTTGTGGGTACAGGCTCTTTATTATATTCATTGAAACACTGTTATTGAGCGCTCCATTGTAACAATCTCGTAGTCCAAATGATTCTTTAACTGTTGAACCCAAGAGGAAGGAATGAGTGACGGAGGAGGGAGTGAGTAATGAAGGAGGAAATGAGTAGGGAAGGATAGATTGAGAAATGATGGAGGAAATGAGCGATGAGGGAGGGAGTTATGGCTCTGAAATCCCTGAGCGCAGCAGTGTACCCGAAATCACAGGCTGCAAGTCACCGTTTCGCAGAATATCATGACTAAGCCAAAAACATAAAGTGCCTTCACTGACTTTATGATTGAAGTTAATTATTCGAAGTGATATTTGGTAGTGAATCAAATAACCATTATATAATTTAGAATTTTTGTAAAGCGACTCCGAAGATGGGCAATAACTCAAAGATTTTACTTAAGATTTATGTACCGTTAATTTTGCATAAAATCACATCCCATAGACATGTGCTATGGAGACCCAAACCTGACCTTAATTTAGATCGACTTTTATTTCAACCAATATTTAAAAAATAAACACTTTGCCATGAGATGCTTCACACTACGGTAAAATGTTAGAGACAGATACGCCTTCATTCATGAGTAGCACACCAGATACGCCTGCCGAAATGTCAAAAACGTATGGCACTACAATACGCTACTGGGAACACCAGCAGGGAAAAGTGTAGATTAAGCGACGACCATAGAAAACCACGAAGGAGTATCCGGGTGCAGGCAACAGGTCCTTTTGTGATAGGACGATGGGCACGCACTGTAGAGCCACCGCACCGCAGGCACTTGAGGGCAGACTGACAGATGCAGCGCGCTGCAGCTGTTTATTGTGTGTGCTGCACATGGTGGTGCTGCTGCGGCCATTATACGGACGCAGGTTGTACTGGTGGTGCTTGTTAGGCTCATGTTCGTTGTATTAATGGTGATGCGGCGTACTTGTTAGGCTTATGTTGGCTGTATTGATGGTGATGCTGGTGTTCTTGTTAGGTTTATGTAGGCTGTATCAATGGTGATGCTGGTGTACTTGTCAGATTGATGTTTTTAAAGTGATATTGGAACATTTTAAAAATCAATTAATTTATTTGCCCACCCAATACATAGGTAGATTCATAACTTAGAACTTTTCCAATAAAGAGGTTGAGATATAACTCCCAGTGGCGGATATAACTTTCACCATCACAGTGCTACGAGACAGAAAATTGTGAAATTGAGCAACTGTAACTGAAAGGCGAAATAACTATTCCAATCTGCTCTACTAAGTTCTCCTCTGTTTTCCTAACTATTTAGTTTGATTTTGCTCCTTATGTTTTAAGTTATTTGTTTGTTTAGTTAATGAACCTAATTTTTAGCCATTATTGGTTTATTTACCGTTGTGGCTGTTACCGAATACTATTCAATATTTCTACCTTTACGAACTGTGTGGCCTAATGGGTGTCCTAACTGGCATAACTAAGTAGTCAAACCAAACACACGAGTCTAAGAATTTTACTGCATATCAAATTATTGTTTCATTCATTCCTCCTAATTGGACCACTTTGTCAGTCGTGCTTTAGTTAATTAGCGTTTCCTTATTTGCGTTATTCTGGCACCGGGAATAGACTGTCTCTGCATTTTTTGGACATCTTCTTCTGCTTCCCTAACCCAGCTGATATTGTAGAAAAACGTGTGAGTGTAGTATTTTAGGTTTGAATTGTTAAATCGACGCAGATTAACGTCGGCGGAAAAAAGGCGCCACGACAATTTTATCTCCTATCGTTTCAGAAATGTTTATGAGAAAATGTTTTTTTCGTACCATCATTTAGTTTAATAAGGAATAATAATAATATCAACACAATGCAGGTCGTAAGGTCGTAATGGGAGCTAAAATAAGAAAAGGCTTGGAATATACTGCATAATCTAAAATTAAATCCGCATTGATGCGTCTGATTCTTAAAATGAAAAGCAAGGCGAAAATCGCTGTACGAATAGTCATTTTATTAATACAAATAGAATAGTCTATATGAATAAAATTGAACGTTTCGAACTAAACAGTTCATCCTCAGCAAAAGAAAAGAATTCTGCGAAAAAACAAAACGAATATGAGTAAATTAAAACTACACTATACAAAAGAATAATACAACAAAGACAGATAATAGTGGATCTAAAACTAAAATAAAAAAGTAAAACAATTAGGAACCTAAGCTAATGATCATGTATTTGCTATGAAAAAATACTGTCAGTTTTAAAATACTGCATAAGAGAGAAAAGATAGAATATGTTTTTTTATTTCTGGGGCGGTGATTCCCTCAGATCCGACAGTTGTATATCTCTGAGAGGATATTTAATGAAAATTAGGGTACATTTCATTTTCCACATAAATTAGCTCATTTATTAGTTCAGAAAATTTGGCAGTTCAGTTTTTTCAAAAATGAGATCATTTTGCAGAAAGAACTCTTTCAGGGTGGCATTTCTGTTTTCATCAAATCCCGACTCTATTGAAATATTCATTCTATTTAAATGAAAATATTGAACTGGGTGACAGTGCAGTCAAAATGAGAGAAAGATTGAAAGAATCATTGAATGAGATTTTGAAAGTATGACAGAAACGAATGAATGAAATGAGAGAAGAGTGGATATGAAAAAAGGCGGCAGCAGAAGTGAAGTTGGTAATGAATCTAATGTAAAAAAAACGTGGAAAAGCGAAAGATGAAATGCAATGAAGGCAGGGGGCTAACTTTGAATGAAATTATAGTGATGAAAATAAGGTTAATATAGAGGAGAGGGTTAAGATGAAACTATGAGCATAGGGATAAAGCAAAAGCAAATAGTAACATAAAAAATTAATGTTATTCTGAGTGAGGAGCTTTCAACAGCAGAGCACTGAGACAATGCTCCCTGAGTCTGCCTCACTTGACGCACGCTAGCTGCTTACTAGAGTTTCTTTGTTGCTGGAATCTTCTATCTTTTACAAAGAAATAAATTGATTTATTCGAGCATTTATTTGTTAAATTAGATAAAAATTACTGTGGGGTTTTGAGTTGAGGTTGAGAGTAGTATTAGGGTTATAGTTGCAGTTATTACAGTGGCTAGTATTTCAGTATTAACAGTACTTCAAAGATTGCTGCCATAGTTGCATACGATTAATAACTTCCTGAAGTCTATAAGAAACATTTCTGAGAAAGCATTTTAAAGTGAGAAAAGAACAGAGCACTAACCCTATACTTAATCCAGTTAATCGAATCGAATTGTCACAATACGAAAGACCGAACAGTACGAGAATAGACGTGCAGAGGAGCAGCTGGTCCTGAGCAGCACTGTTTGAACAAAATATACACCGAACCCTCACGCTCACTTGGTGAGACAAGAGCAGATGCGAATTCGACAATATTTGGATCCATTTGAGTAATGAACTCGTGAGCTATGAACCACATCATTTCTCCCTTTTGTTTACACCCTCAAGGTTATTCTTTGGATCTTTCAGACTTAACGCACCTATTTTCAACTTCTTTGTGTTTTTCGTATATAGTAAACTGTCAAAAGTCATGAAGTTGTGTTATCTCTTATAATTATCATTACATGTATCATCAAATGTAGTTTAAGCAAGATTAGGAGTACATTGCCCTCAATCAATTTTCGACTAGTGACATGGGTATTACAATACTCGTGTGTGTGTATCATTTAAGTGTGTTAACTTTAAGATGTTTTAAAAACCAATGATGGTAATTTTGTACCATCTCTATTGGAAATAAACTGTTTTTCTTTTTCTTTTTTCTTTTTTCAATCACTCTATCTTGGTTCGCTCGCTTTCTGTTAGTGCAAGCTCATTGTCTCAATTTATTTGATTCTATAGATAATGCGCACTGAGTTTTCAAATGGTTAGCTATCGCATATGTGTTATTTTCATCTCATTGTTATAATCGATTTAATTTTTACAATAATCCGTTTCTTTTGTTGCAAGAGAAGCATTATTAGTACACCACGTATGGTTTGTCTATTAGTACACCTCGTATGGTTTATCTATTCGTACACCACGTGTAGTTTGTCTATTAGTACGCCTTGTGTGGTACTTTTGTCTAAGGACGTCTTATGCTAAACAAATTTTAAAATTCAATATGTTGTCATGCATTTCATGTGTCACTTTTTGGAAATAAACAGTTTTTCTTCCTTTTTTTGTTGCAGGAGAAGCACTTGAACACAATTTACAGTATTGTGCAAACAAACCAATTTTCGTGAGTGCTAGTTATCTTAGCTTAGAAAATGTGTCAACATGAGACCTATGCATTCCGCTCATGCAGGCCTGATCCTGTATTTGGCGACATAGCAATGACGTCACACAACTGGTCATAACACAGGCGCCAGTTTTAAAATAATTCAATGAAAGTAAAAGCGATGTTCCGTTTAATTTCCGATAGAACTTTTGAGATGATGCGAGTGCGGGATCAAAAATTACTTATATGATGTGTAATAGTATTTTAAGTCCTAGGATAAACCTGGGCTTGTACGCAATTTCCTTTTTGATTTCTACATCGAGTGTAATTTCCAGCGTTTTCCCGTTTGTTTTTTCAATTATGCCCAACTTTCGTAGCAGCTACAGTTTCCACTTCATTGGTATTAATGCTTAGAACTCGTTGCCTTGTTGCATTCGCGGGAAAATTTGCTGCGGACAATTTAAAATGTGTCTTGGATGTTATTCCTGAGCTATGAGTGCTGATGAATCTGGAAAAAATATGTTTCCTCTCTATTAGATAGTACAAAAAAATTGGATCTATTGCTCTAGGGTAAAACTAATCATAAATTATTTCTGAAAAATACAGTTCTCGCTTGCACCGTAACTTAATATGGTGATTTCAAAGAATATCATTGTTTTTTTCACGATAAAAAATTATTCTATAATTTTAGGCTAAGTGTTTAACCCTAAACAAAATGGTGAACCTAAAACGTTCCCATTGGATGCCCTAGAAGTCACTGAACGTGGAAATTGTTTAGGCCAAGTAGTTGTAGTATCTCAACCTGTCCATCCTAATTATTCTAAATAATGATTTTCCAGATGTATCTATATAGGGAATGAATTGTTTAAATTATTGGTCAAACCTTCAACTTCTGTATTTTTTGTTTTACCTTGTAAGACACATTTAGAAAAGGCCAGTTGACCTTTTCGAAATCATATTGAAGAGGACATCAAAAAATCCTGGTAGCAATGAACACTACTCCACATACTGCACATTTTTATTACATTTCACAAGCCCTGAGAAATATTTGACTGGTGCTACTATGAGTCCTACATTAGGGAATAAATGAAACACTGACATTAACAAATATTGTTTTATGATTACAGCTCCTAACATTTATTTTATGCGTATAAGTTACACACCAGGAAATTCTCACGAACAAAAGAAAACAAGGAAAACACGTTCACAATATACATAATAATAGAGGCAGTTTATAAACATTTATATTTGTACTGTTGGTAAGTTGGTGGTGGCACTCAACTACTTTCAAGAGGCAATATTGTACTATTATTTTAAGAAATAGATTTCATCGTATGTACAAATACAATAATAACTAGCAATGAGCAAACATTATTTGTATTAACCAGGAAGAAGAGACCGTTCAGTGCGAAAAGGCGCGCGAAACACAGGCTGGGCACACACGTAAGCTCTCGGCTCTGCACGTTTTCAAAAGAGAACCGCTTAATTCCAACTCAGTCCGTTTCGCAAAGCAGGTCTAGGGCGGACTTTGACAATGAGAACTGGAGCAGATTCACAGAAAACGAATTTTAATCACGTATGAAAAAATGCGCACACATTCTAATCGAAAACAAACCACGTCCGTATTTGGACAACAGATCTACGACGGTAATTTGAGAAATATAGATTTTTTGCCCGTCTTTTGCAAATAAAGTTCAGCAGCCCGCGGAAACAAGAAATTAGATTTAAATTCTGAACACAGAACTTCACAGCGTTGATGAATCTCAAGTAAGACTTTAGAACAGATTTCAAGGATTATGAAATCAATCTAACAATATTAATCTATGAAGAATAAAACAAGGGATCCAAAAAATTAAATCAAAACGAAAACACTAGCACAGTGAGAAAGAAAAATTTCCGGTCTTGTATTTCTAAACTTTAGTTCACCGGTAAATTTGCTCTCACATCACCAAGAACAGTTGCTCCACTGGAACAAGCATGTTTCTCTTCAAAATCTTTAAAACATTCAGATACGTAAAATGTTAGGTTCCTGAGATGACAAACTATACATATAGATGAAACTATTGAATAATTAGTAAATATATAATTAATTATGCATAATAAACCCTCGAGTAATGAAAGATTTATATCTACTAAGAGTTTGCACTTGTCTGGCAACAGAAAGCGATGCTGGCGACAACCTCTGACATCGACTCTGACGAAGCTTCATTCCGAGGATCCCGCAGGTCCAGGGAATAAATCCCGTAGATCAATGATATGCATTCCATCCACACTACCAAGTCGTTACCTCCAGTAGGAATTGCGTTCCTCTATAGGGGGCCAAGTCACACAGTTAATCTACGCGGGGAATCGATCATAACTAACTAATTTGAACAGAATACTACCCATCATAATTCTTTCAAATACCGAATACCGTAATAAGATCAGTCAAAACCAGAAAGCCTTTGTGTAATAGTCATCACAGCACTTAAGCATAAAGCTTGCTTACCGCACGCTTTATACAGGTACACTGGATATCCTATGCGCTCAATTGTCCCTGCTTATGCTGTCAGAGTTCGCCGGCCGTTACGGCGGAAATACATGAAGCAAAGGAAATGGGCACATCGCATTAGCTTCCCTAGTATTGAAACCACAGCGCGCGTTTGTGCCGCGAAACAAAAAAGAGCAAGGACGTATTTTGTTTTCTTCCAATTGTGATGAACTGCAAATGAACTATGAACACATAGACAAAAGTGCTCGGAAAGTCAGTAAATGAAAAAGTTCCTGCAGCACGACCAATTCAAATATTGTAGTCTTGCTCGCAGGAATTTGAAGCCTGTTCCGGATGTTTTCCTTCGTTTCAGTATTTAAGTTATGACTACTCGCTCTGACGAAAGAGACGAGAAAGAGGTAATGAGTTAGCACACGTTAAAACAGGAAACGAACTTACAAAAAGGTCCCTCACTTCAAAATACGAGTACTTATAAGTCAATAATTTTATATTTGCTGTCGATTCCCCACACTAAATATCGACGTAGTCCTAATGTCAACCCTAGCTAGATAACGTGAAAAAAATAATTTGGAGCCTTTACGCGGAAGGAAAAAATTACAAGATGTTAGGCAATACCAACATCACGAGTTGTTTCAAATCTTGTGCGCTAAAAATTCAGTGGTTCATCTTAATTTTACAGTAAATCTGAGTAAGAACTGCCAGCAAAAGGTTTAAATAGCATAGTTAAAGTAGGTGAAGAGGGATACAAATTTTGTGATACCTGTGAAACGAAGTGGTCCGTTCAAAACGGAGGGAACACATGGTGTATTCACGAAATACGTTGTTAAATTGGCATCTAGTGTTATTCAGGTATTCAGTCATACGCACTCACAACTTCAATTTCGGAACTATCCCAAAATTATAACAGGAAAAGTTTTTGCAGTCTTGTACATTATATTAAATAGGTATTTTATTAAACACGGGCATCAAACCACCTAGAGGAGGAGGTGCTGGTTTAGAAAATTTACTGCAGACCACTCAAGAAATTTTGTACCTTTAAATAACTCGACACAAAATGTGTAACCTATAAGCAAGTGTAGTAATTGTTACTGTGTGGACGCTAGATCCAAAAGTCATCTCCAGGATGACACAAAGCGGCAAATCGACCTTGAAAGCGTCAATTGAGATGACGGCACATTAGATCGTGAGGGCGTCTCACTCCGTGAACACAAGGGTAAAAAGAAAATTTCAACAGGAGTACTCACTGTTACCGACTGAAGTAATAGAAACAAGAAAATAGAAATACGCGTAAGAGGAGGCAAAGAGACGCTTATGGCATCACCGTAAAAATAGACATATGTTACCCGTAAATAGGAAAAGAATAAGATACTTGAATGCTCACCGCACTTGACATTCGCAAAGAGCTTACAACAGCTTCCAACTGAGTCTGGTGACGACCAACAGCGACATCAACGAGAGCGAGATCTCTATACACAAAACAAGAACGGAAATCTGTGCAGTTTACGTCGAATTGTGTTTAGATCGGCACCAATTTCACTTCAGATTTACGGTCACTTGAACAACGCACGAAAATCTCGAGCCGTATGACGATTAAATTCCCTAAAATTATCTCGGAAACCGATATAAAATTTTGAAATGTAAAAAAGACTATTATAAAAATTTGGAGTGAGACTTTCGCAGCGGAAAAATTAGAAAAGTTATTTCTCCTCTTTTTATTTATTAGCTATTGGCAACACCGCATTTAAAAATTATAGACATGACGTACGAAATGCGTATGCGTAGGAAAGCAGAGTCCGTAGATATACCACAAAAATGGCGCACTAAAATTAAAGACGAGGGATAATACTTTACTACAAATAGAACTATGAAATGAAAATACATGTACTTTATAAGATGATAAACGAAGCGTCTCTTTCAGCCAAACTAGTCGTATTTTACAACAGAGATACTGAACCAACGAAAATAATTCATTCGAGATGGCGGGCTTATAAGTCACAGACGAAGGTTCATTTTTCAACAAAACTTGATCGAGATTCAGTGAAAAACATAAGAGCAATCAACAAAAATAACGCAACAGTTCAGAATTCCATTACGCTAAGAAACAGGTAATAATAATTACAGCTCAGCGAAACGGTCAAGAGAAGTCATAATTTGCCTTCTAGCTGCTCAGTTGAAAGACAAAACCCGTATTGAATAAGAACAGCAACGCTTGAGAACTGGAGTTTGCACAACACAAGCAAACGCAAAAGCAATGTTATCCTTTTGATAACCAGTAGCTCTAAATTACAAATCACCTATAACCAAAACAAGGGGTGGAGCGTGCAGTAAATCTAGAGAAAATTATATCGCATACATTTCATAGAGGCCGTTCACACGAAAGAGGCAGACATCTATTAATATGGGTTACAGTATTTGTTTTGAGGAACATTCTAGCGCTGCAGCGAAGTATACACCAGTGACAGTGATGCGGCTTTGAGGACCGAAACGTAACTTCAAGAGGACCGGTGAAGTGCTCAATCGAATCGCAACCAAGTAAGTTTAACATACTAATGAAAAACTTCTAAACGATCAATTTGTTCAGGTACTGAAATTCACGCTGCCAAAATGTAATTTTTCTTAGTTAGTGCACAAAACCGGCTTAAACTTAGCATAGAAAGCGAAGCAAAGAATACGATTGCGATAAATGATTTCAACTCAAACACTACTCTCCAACACTGGGATCCCACATTTCTATTGTAAAATGCGTTTGTTTATGAACCGCAATTGTGATTTACACGAGGAAAATTTACTTGATGCGTTTCCTATTACTACAAAATATTGCCGATAAATATTTATCCTCATTTACATGGTTGTCGCCCATAGGCCATATAATTAATAACTTTGCAGAGGTAAAAGTAAAAAATGTTTGAAAAATGTTGCATAGTTTTTTTTGTACAATAGGAACAGCACTGACTTCCGAACAAAGTTGAACATTCGCTGCTGAGGAACACAAGGACATATTCTGAAAGGAAGCATCTCTTCTATTTGCGCTAAACTAGAGCACCGTCTCCTAATCTCGACAGCACAAATTAACAAACGATCAGCGGCTGGTTGATGCCAACAAAATTCTCTGGCTCCACTCGATTCAAATCAAAACTAACCAGAACAAACTGAACCACAATTGACTCAAGTTTGCAACGCGATGCTAAAGTCCCCTGAATTGGAACTGGTAACTGAGAGTACTTTTGAAATGGAGGCATTTTTTGTGTCGTCTCTTGTAATGACGTACGTGGACAGCAGGCAGTGTTGCCGACGTCACTTTTAACATCAGTTGCGGAGTGCCCTCTTCCGCTGAGTCCTAAGACACGATTAACCTTAGTCATTAATGCCGAGCTGAACGATAGCAAATACGTAGAGAAATACACAATAACAGACAACGACACACTAGGCTGATAGCGTTTGAAAAGCGCAATGCAGCTCCTCCTGGTGCCGCGAAGGACATCAGTACTAGGGATTTTTTTCCTCCCAACTCAGAATTCAGAATCGCTTACCTCCTCCACGAAGGGCACAAAAGCCAGGGTAATTTTTAATAACATTAAAAAATTATGACCTTTTTAAACAGAACATAAACGATGGATAACCCTCACCAATTTTACGATTACTTAGTATTATTTATTTTAGGTATCGAATAATTAAAAATTTTTACCTTTGAATTTCCAGAATGAGGCGCACAAGCCTCAATTTAACATAGCCAACGTTCTGCCAATCACATGGCCGGCACAGCTACTCACCGCCCAATGATTGTCGAGAACAGCTGAGGTAAAGGACTGTACACGTATTTCATGATCAAAATATTCCCAAGTAAACATGAACTGAATTCCCGCGAGGCCTATTATTGGATTTTCTAATCAAGAAATTTATCCAACATAAGCATAAGTAGCTTAAGAGAATAAATTTATACAATAGGAAAACTTCTCCACTTTCAGTCCGGACGTCACCGACGAATGCTAATTCTCATTATTTTCATAGATTGATTTTGCATGCGAAAATAATAAGATACATGAGAGAAGAAAGATTTCACGCTACAATGACATCGACAGGACACTTCTAATTCAATTTTGCAAAGCCAAAGACCAATGAACTCATCTTTCAGATAAGTTGTTGTAGAAATGCCAACCTACGTCGTAACTAAGACTTTTTTTGTCTGCAGTGACCGCAAAAAATCAATACATGAGCTGTTATTTTCAAATTCTTCTGCCGCCGATGTTGAATCTTTCTGACAGAGAAATGCTAAGGAGAGTAGGATTTTTTCTTAAAGCCGATAGTGCTGTATCAGTTTCCGACACCAGTTTCCATTCTAGCAATCGACCATACGAATAGAAGTTCTTGGAGCCCCAGAGCTCGGTGCGGTAGGGAAAGGAGCGCGAGATGTGCTTTTCATGTTGCTGACGGCCATCCATCACACATGCAGAATTGAGGCCACCCGCAACACTGAGATTCCTTATAATAGCAATTTGAGGGCTGAGATCTTTTCTTCGCTGGGGTCTTTTTCTATTAAAATTCGACACGATTCATTCGGACCAGTTGGAGGCGAATAATGATGATTTGACATTATTGAAAAACGTAAAACGAGGCCCAGTCGAGCAGTGTATAGGAGATTCCTTTTCCTGGAGCTCAGGCAGTTCATTGATGCGGAGCGTGGAAAGAGTACATTGATGCTATATCATCATTACCTCATCCAACTTTCTTACGGCAGGAACACAAGTGTTATGTAAAGAAGCGGGCGCAGGTTTATTTTCACCTAATTTATATTAATATTTTGGCGGCCACTGCATGGGAGGACGTCAACGCCGTTTATGCGAGTTCCAATACAAAGCAGCCAAAACGTGAACGCCACCTCGAAGTGGGAACAAAATGATTAAATATACAAGTTTTCTTCCTGAGAACGATGAAAGTATACAGGATCTGCAAATTGAAGCTCAATAATGCTTGACGCTGTATAACATAACATTACTCCACCTAATAAACGACACAATTTTTCTTACTTTACCATTGAATTTTCGACGGGCTTTAAAACAACGTAATCTTGTTGCTCTTCCGACGGGTTTTGGAAACTGGTGATTCGCAAAACATGTTGAACTGATGATTAACGCGAGGAAATGAGCCGAAAAGATGCATGCCATTCGCTGGCACAAAAATAAAGCCCTCCAATTATATCTGGATTACTACAATACAAAATCGTCCGTAGCCAAAATAGCTTCAGAAAAAATCCCCTTCATTCAAATAAAGGACAGTCAAGAATTAACTAATTATAGCAGCCGTACCATTACACACGTCACTGAGAAATTCATCTTTTAGTTGATATTCGTTCACACCATGAATGGATAATAATCTGTATTACCAGCACAAATTCTTTCCATCTTGATAAGCCTCAATAAAATGCAGTGAGAAATTGCACCGATTAATTCTGAGGACAGAGAAGCATGGTAGACCTGCAACAGTAGGAGGACCAAGTTTCTCACGAGTTCCAGTAATAAATAAATAAGGAGCTAGAATTTCAGACACGTAATGTGTAGGGAGCCATAGCGAAGCGATAGTTCTATAACAAACCCACGCCTGTTAAGGAAAGCGGACTTCCGCAAACTTTTGTTCTATATACTAGAGTAAAATTACATACAGTCAATACTAAGTAGAAATCCCTGAGTACGATCCAGACAATTTATTTCAGTAGCCATGGATATTCTTCCGATGTGCAAGCCATTCACACAAACAAAGGCTTCCTAAAAACGCAGGAAGAAGAACAGAATAAACACTCAGAACCATGCAGCTTGTTCCCCATTTTACAAAATCATGACAAAATCTTTACTCGATTCTAAACATTCTGTCAAATTACAGTACGACCAACGTACAGTTACCAACATTCAAAGAATAACGTAAGTAAATACAAGGATATCGCAAACCATACGCTCTGGCAACCGGGGTGACAAGTGACACATCGAAACCCCAATTTGTACAATACTCTATAGCGAGTTTTGAGACTAAATTTAAAGAAGGTTCGACACAAACGTACGTACGCATTACAGAAGCATGAGTGATTATATACACACTGAATACGGAGCACAGATGCAGGGGCCGCGAGCGTCTGACACAAGCCCCCGGCAGCACACGCAACGTGTCCCCGACCCAATACCCGTAATGTGGAGAGCGAAACTTAGGAACGAACGAGGTGGGGAGTTAGGCTTGAAATCATAGCTAAATTAAGAGGAGAGTGACAAACAGCTGCCCACACGACACCTGCACCTGAAGTTGTCAGCTGCACCTGGCGTTCTCAGCTGCATTTGGCGTTCTCAGCTGCATTTGGCGTTCTCAGCTGCCCATGGCGTTCTCAGCAGCACTTGGGGTTCTTAGCTGCACATGGCGTTCTCAGCTGCACTTGGCGTTCTCAGCTGCATTTGGCGTTCTCAGTTGCATTTGGCATTCTCAGCTGCCCATGGCGTTCTCAGCAGCACTTGGGTTCTTGGCTGCACTTGGCGTTACGAGCACACAACAGCAGCAACAGACATCAGCACACTGCAGCTGCACCAGGAGTTGTTAGCTCAACAGCTGCACCAGGAGTTGTTAGCTCAACAGCTGCATCTAACGTCAGCACAAAGATGTACAGCTACAAGGCCCACATCCCCTTAACGTTAGCCTCCTTAACGTTGTCAGTAATCGCATTCCCATGGCATGTCACTAAGACCGCACATGTCATTTCTTAACTGGATGCTGTGTATATCAGCGGAACATCCAGCTAGTCACAGTGTAAACTGTGGAATAATTTTTCGCTGCAGAGCAATCCTTCGCACTTCAAGTATACTCCAAGGGTATACTGTTGAAAACTGCTATACTATAAAATATATTTTCTAAGATTACAGTATATAACTAAGAGGTTACACACTGTCCAACACTATAGTGGTACAATCTATAACTTCAAAATTAAGCAAAAATCCATTAAGTTTCTTTCAAAGGAGAACAAGCAAGACTCAAAACTTAGAACAACACAGAAGAGTATCAAGTTTACCCGTTTACAAAGTTCGCGTGGAATGCTCACCGTAAGAGAAGTTCAGTAGCAGGTGCAATGGACTTACAGATAGGAAACATCAGCTAAACCCAGCATCTCGTCATAACTCCAATGAGTCTCGTAAGCTACACTTGAAAAAAAACTCAATGCAATTTCAGCTTACACAACGGAGACACAAGACAGTCGAATAAAAATATTTGCAAAACTAGAGAGTCTTTTCGAAAGTAATTTGCGACATAGATCCTGGTAAATACAAAATCAAGGTTGGTAGTTACGGCTTGGTTTAATGAAGGTAAGTATAAACCAGCAGAAGCAATAATATGCATACTTTTAACATAAAAGACGAAGACCTCGGAGAGAGAAAGCGCTGTTCTAGCCGAGAAACAACGAATGTGAGAACCATACGGAGAAGATCAGCGGGGCAAAAGTTATACTTATTTATCAAGGAAATTAGTAATAAAAAGGAACTAAATGCACAAAAACATTACTTTATCATAGGAACGCCTGATTCGTCCCAACACAAAACCGTAACACAACAAAATTATTTAAAATACCCGTAGCTTCCTTCGATCTGGACAACGCTTGCAAGAACATCTGGCCGCGGCCAAAGTCACGAGGTGAAACTGACGCTTGAGTTTTGTTCAGGCGGCATGGGATAACACATCGCTCATTGGGCAGAACAACGTCATAACTCAAAAATTTTGGAAAATTGACTCATCCATACTGTTAAATTCACCATTTCGTTCTACGTATTTTGGTAGAACCGTCACAACTGTACCTTCAAAATTGACCGAGAGGAAGGATTTCTTTTATCGATCAAAACTAATTCCGTAAAGGAGTTTGCAAAGTTAAAATCCCTTCTCCTGAAAAATCAAGAATTTTTACTTGTGACGTTCGTCCCAATGAGCGCCATGTTAACACGAAGCATACGTCACACCATGTGCACGTAATGGCGCTCATGTGCGAACTTCATGACATGACACGACACAAATTTCACACCATGTACACATCATGGCGCACAAGGTAAGACATGTTAATGTGACCTGCCCGTCACGCTATGCACACAACGTAATCGAAGAAAAATGAGCATTTAGCTGTCATGAGATTAAAAAGCTGAAATAAGGGATTCACCCTTAAGCCGGAAAAAAACTGCCGTAATTTTTTCGACTGCAAACCAGAGCAAATTTGTTCAGCATCTCCTTTAACTTGAAACAAAGAGTAACGCGTTTATGAATAACCCAATGTGAATAGTAATGCCCGTTGCACCGACCACGCACGGCAGCGGACGAGCAACGCAATATTTCAAGACGAATGCGTCATCACAATGGCATGAGACACCGTCACCTCCTGTTGCGCACCCTCCCCACAAGCACGACGAGGGTGCAACGCATGAGAGCTAAACATAAAAGCTTTAGAAGCAGCCAATATGAAGATTTCCTCACAAACTCCGATGTCCGAATGCAACGCCGAGACGTTCAAATGAGACAACGTATCAGCCCGTTCGAGAGCAGGGGACGAGAGCTGCAACTATGCTGCAGTTCGCTCCAGACAAGAACGAAATGCATTAAATACAATGACCCTGCAATGAGAATATCATAACGTTTTCTCTTACCACCAATTGCACAACATAAGTCTTATAAATGAATACCCATCATACTCTGCATAACTATGGAAATGGCACGGTACGAAGGAAACAAACTGTGCAGAATTGACTAAGCTGACGAAATGGGCGCCAGTATCGCAGGAACAATCCAGTTAGTGACAGTAAATACGACTCAGTAGAGCATAACAAATACCTATAATAGTCTCGGTTCAAGTAGGTGGTTTAATAAATAACAGCGTAGCACCCAATTAATGCATTTTTAATCTTTAATACTTCAAGTACTTGTATTAACAAAACCCCAATAGGTGAAGAGATTTCTGGTAATAACAGTGGGTTAGGGTAAATAGAATTCCAATCACGAAAAAAATTCGATAGATAGAAGTAAAAGTTAGTGAACTTTACTTAATAAGTGGATGAATTTCAATTAGTAGGTATATTTTCATAATTTTATAACATTTAGAGGTACATTAAATCCATTAAATGGTAGTTTAAAGATAAAATAGTATTGAAAGCGAATAATACGTGACCATCAGTCGACACCAGCAAAAAGGTGAACTTATAGCATTTAACAATAACATTACGCACATGAAATTGAATGAATTTCGATTCAAATGAATAACTTGCACGAAATATTGTCCACTTGACCTGAGACTTTGTCGTGCAAAAAAAGCGGAGTTTCGCTGACACCTTCTCGCAGAAATCATGGAAGCAAGTGACAAGCGGTCGATAATACTAATGTAGCAGAGTTCCTGAAATTCACACTCAAAGCGGCAGTTGAAATGAGCCACTAAGTTAAATCTTGTCGTCCGGGGGAAATAATTACCATGAACAATTTACAGCCTTTTAACACTTTGACTGCGACGTGCGCCACCGGTGGTACACGGAGGTAATTTTCACAATGCTGCTGACCGACCAGTAGTCGCAAACTCAATTTCCATAACTACTCAATCAAAGCTAAATGAAGGCACGATCCAGTTCTTGTTTGGCATTTTCAAAATAGTTTACTACAATTGACCTAAAATTTGAGTTTGGTGTTGAACTTAATATTCAGTTGCCGCAGTCAAAGTGTTAAAAATGTGACTCAAGTCCGAAACTCGGACCGCGTCAAGGAAAATCTTAGCCCAGAAATAAATAGCTGCCATAAAGTCTGCAGACAGACGCACAATATTTTGTCCCACAAACGAAAACTGCTTCCGCATGGATAAAATCAGCGCCATCTCTAAACAATATAGAAAAAACTGTTGCGAATATTTACATACAGTGCAAACAAGACAGGATAAAAATAGAGAAAAAATAAATCTTAGCGAAGTACCCGTAGTCAATCATTAGGAAGTGTACCAAGGAGAACGGTTCATTTAACACTAAATCATACTCTTTTAACTAATAATAAACTTTAGACCATTTTATAACAAAATCGATACTTTTCACCTTTCTGCTGCGAAGAGTACTGACTTGAGGTTAGCTCACATCTTCGGCCCAAGTTGTGTACATGCAGATGCTTCGCATATTAGTTTTCACAACGTTATGTATTCATTCATCTAGTCAGCATTTAAATAACTTTTTAAATGACTCTTTCATCTGGCCCAGCAGGAATTATCAGTAGCGTAACCGACTCGCTAAATAGTTAACTTTTATGCATCATTTAATTTGGAGAGATGTTTTTCGTCTGGATGTGAACCATTCTTCGATTAAAGTTGTACCTGCTACCAACTAGAAACAAGAAGCTACATAAAACACAACACTAAAACGCAAAGCAAAAAACTTGTATCAAAGCCTCTATCCTTTTACAGAATAAATGGTTTGAAGGAAAATATTACACCCAAACTCACGCAACACGTGCAACCGGTCACATGCGTCTGGCCTCAACACATTGACTGGGATACGACCCACCGGTGGGTCGTGCTTAAGTTTTCCTGCTGCGAAACGACCCATCGATTGGCCGTTTGAAAAAGTTTTAACAATCTTTTCAAATTAACGATATTTAATGGACCCAGTTACTGTTTGGTATTCATAAAATTTCCAACACCTTTTGAATTTAAATTTGAGTTGAATACTGAACTTCAGTTACACCTAAAATGCTGCAGAGATTAGGTCAAGCACGAACCCCAAGCCTTACGAGGTCTGTATCAGATACCAAATATGGTCCACACACAATCTTCATTCATCTGCGAGTCGGAAACACATCACACTAACTTTCAGTCAGTACTCGGTTCACATTATCTGTTAACTGAGTCCTCGGTCCACCTCAAACGCACTTCTAGTTTTGTTGTACATAAACGATGCTTATTCCTCGGCCCCTTTCTCGACAAGGATGAAACAACGGGTAAAAAAATTCAAAATGCAAGCATTCCCACAACCAGAAATTCCGCTTCTCAGAATCCAGTGTAACCAAACGTTTCACTTTAATGAGACGAAGTTGATGCGTGATGAAAATATTTTCAATATCAATGCAATCAGAAATCTAACTACGCTAACACGACGACACCAATTGAAACTTTTTCGATGAGGTACAGCAGTAACACCATACAAGAGCGCAGACTCTCCTGTCTGCAGCACGCCAAGACGCTGTTCTAGTGAGCTTGAATACTTCAGAAATCTGCTCAATTTGTCGTTATTTTACTTAAGCAACAAAAACTTCAAAGAACAAACAAAGCATTAAATGAGACAATAACGAAACACATTCCGAAGAGATACCCTTCAAGGCGCGCAAAAGCTGACGCCTGTTCTCCATACACGATGAAATAGAAGCCTCACAGACTCGGATTTCATTAACATGTGAAATGCAAGTTAACCTGGAGCTTCAAATCTCAGTTCACGAATCAGTATTAATAGCATAATTTTGTTACTGGGCAGCATTCCTGTCAGAGCTGAAGTGTTCATTTCATCAAAGGAACACTGCCAGCACATCGTGTTGCGGCCAACCAACGACGTCCTCGCGACCTCGTTGGAATGAAACGCAGGCGGCAGGGAAAGTGTCTGCTGGATGTGGTCTTGATTAGTACTCTGCTTAGCTGAGTCTCCGCTATTCTGTGAATAGTCGACGACCTCCATAATCAAGAGACGTTAGAAATTTGAGGTTTGTGAAGAAATTGACGCAATGTCCGAGACCATTGAGCTCGTCAACAACTGCAACTCGCCACCAACGACCAGATGTAGATAGTACGGACCTCATCTAAAGCTAGCTGGATAACAGATACCCGTAACTAAACCCAGCTTCTCGTACGCAAAGGGTTCTCTTATAAATATCCATCAAACATCGAAAAAATAGAAGTAGACGGTGGAGTCTTGCACATAAATACTACGCAATATTGAGGTTCTACTACTTAGTACGAACAGAAAGAGAGGTATTTTAGATAACATCAGGTCAGGAATTCTGCAGTCGGCACAGACGCGCAAGTAAAACTGCCAAATATATCTTAACAAGTAGACTGGATGAGCATACTTATGAAAGTAAACGATTTCAGGTACACCTGATTAGCGCACCTGTGGACTGGTAAGCATTCAGAGGAAGACCGAATTAGTTTTCAGAAATCAGTGTACGTAAAAGCTGGCAGGTACACCATATTAGCGTACCTGTGTGGGTAGAAGCGCACAGGTAGACTAGACTAGTGTACCGATGTTGATGAATGAGTACAGGTACACCAGATTAGTGCATCTGCATGCGTAATGCGTGCGTAGAAAACGTCATTCGTACGTGCGCATGTGTGAAGGCAGGGATGTGATGCCATGTAAACTGAACATGTTGATTAAAATCGACGTATTCCACTAACATGACACGTCTACTTTCGTGTTGGATAAGCTCTAACTCGAGCAACAACAATTCCTGGGAACGAAGATAATCTAGCACTCAGTAGAGCCAGTTCCACCAGCGCAGATATACCTGTCAGGATCACGAGTACGTCCATGGCCGCAATGAGAGCATCCTGCCTACTTCATCCACTCGGTTAGTCTAGGTCATACCCGCTAGCAACTTCAAATATTACACTTAAACAATGGTAAACTTAAGCTTAGAGTCCCAGTCAGTAGCGGTACAGGCCGAGGTTTGTGGTGTGCAAGTACTGCTCTCCGTTCTCGCTCACAAGCTTTGTTGTTTTGAGTAATTTTCAACTTAGGTGTCAGCAAATTATCAAATTTAAAAAACTCGATTGTTCGCATCTATTACTCTTGCTATCGTTTTGTAGTAGAAATAATTAAGCCAAAACAAGAGAGGCTTATTTCCTCACTCGATGGAGCCTATTGACTACAATCAATCTTCTAGTTATACCACATCTTCTATGTATAGTTCAACTAGTGCAGATAGACAATAGTCCCTGGTATTAATGGTTTGAATCAAGCATCGTGGTTGTTGAACAACTGTGACCACTTTCTATTCGTGTTGAATGACTGTGACCACTTTTCATTCGTGTTGAATGACTGTGACCACTTTCTATTCGTGTTGAATGACTGTGACCACTTTCTATTCGTGTTGAATGACTGTGACCACTTTCTATTCGTGTTGAATGACTGTGACCACTTTCTATTCATGTTGAATAACTGTGACCACTTTTTATTCGTGTTGAATAACTGTGACCACATTTTATTCATTTAAGTCGATGTTCTCAAAAGACGATGCATAACCCGTGGATCAAGAGCACATTGGATAGAAAGAACGGGCCTCTCAGAGAGCGAGAACGCAGCGCAACGCTCGCAGGCCCCAGACCAGCAGCACAATATATACCCAGGGGCGATGCCAGTGGGGAATTGGAGAGCTGGGTCCCCCGCACGGGGGACAGATAAGGCTAACCCTCGATGTTGTCATACAGGTACAAATACTAATGCAAAATGTTAATTTAAAATTGCAGCTTTCTATTAAAACCATTTTGTATATTAAGAAATTCAGGTCGTTTTGAAAATATCAGGTACCGGCACATACAGTATTTCTCAAAGTGAACTAGATGTGATCTATGTACATTGAATCTCTATAAGTATGAATACATACACAACTACAACTACCGACGAATGCTGCCTAGCGAAGGCAAAACGAAATTAGTCCGCAGGCGCACACTGTCCGTACGATCAAGATGCTCAGCTGCCTCAGCTCCTGCGCTGTCGTCCATCTTCACGAGAGGGAACAAGCGTGAAAAAGGTCACACCAGATCGTGTTTCCCTTTCTCGACGGCTTACGAAATTTCTTTTTCTGCTCCTCCCATGATTTTAAAAAACCACATTTTCATTCCTACCACAATTTATTAAATTAATTTCATTCATACTTTATTTTTAATATTTCACGTCTTTCATAACAAATTAGAAGAATTTTTAAGACCAATGGGACACGCTTCATTAAGTTCTTTCATGCGTGCGCAGTCCAAGTATCTGCAAAACCGCCACTCAAACGCTCAATACGTTTAGTTTTCAGATTCACTTAAGAAAACTTTTTACTTTTCATGTGCGAGCACATAAGGTCTTTTACATTCACTGATGGGACAAATCTTTCAATTAGAAGGACACGTTTCAACAGTCTCACACACTTTTCTTGTGTTCGCTTTCACGGTTCTTCTCCTTCTTGCCCTTCTTCGTTTCAGTGTTTTTCAAGATGACTCTGCTGTCACGTTACAGCTGCATTCGCTCATCCTCTTTAGTTGACGCAGACGAAATTACTTCTTATACCTACACGTCAATCATGCTGACAGAGTTAACACGACATTGACCTTTACTTCGAGTGCAACCAGCGAGAGATGTCGCAGGGGCAGTTAAAACTCGTTCTCTATTCAAGCAGCAGTGCGATGGTCAGGGCTCCAGGTCTCTCAAGTGCCCGTACTAACGTCACCAGGACACCAAGAGAGCTGCCCAGCATCTCCAAGGATCGCTGTGCTGAGGAGGATGGCAACAGCCAAAGAGGAGCGGCAGGTCAGGGCTCCAGGTCTCTCCAGTGCCCGTACTAACATCACCAGGACATCAAGAGAGCTGCCCAGCATCTCCAAGGGTCGCTGTGCTGAGGAGGATGGCAACAGCCAGAGAGGAGCGGCAGGTCAGGGCTCCAGGTCTCTCCAGTGCCCGCACTAACATCACTAGGACATCAAGAGAGCTGCCCAGCATCTCCAAGGGTCGCTGTGCTGAGGAGGATGGCAACAGCCAGAGAGGAGCGGCACAATACCGTCACACACTGCCTGCGACCGATGACACGTCACGACTTTCAAACCCAAGCATAGCGTCACAAAATTTTGAATCCCTGCGTATAACTTACGATTTATTCCACTTCAATGGCTCAATAAAAATAGTTTCTTAACTGTATGCAATTGTTAACAGAATGACGTAATTGCTTTTTTCAATGACTGTAGTTAGCTTTCCTCATCTGCTTATTTTGAAGTACGCAGCTACGTCAATACATTTCCTACGCTGAGATACTATAGCTAATTTGCTATATTTCCGGCAATAGAAGATATGACCATAATTTAACAACTGAGAAACAGAAAAACATGCTTCAGATGAACCGAAACAATAAGAACTTGTTGGTTTTCGGGTGTGAGGGCTTTGAGACCATGTGCAATTCTCACGCACACCATTTCCTTCTCAAATCGATATGATATTTCTGTACTCCAGCCAGTCTTAAGAACTAAACCCATACTACATACACGTAAAAACAAGACCCTGGGCAGATGGTAAGTTTGTTTAGATGATCAGATTATGCTCATGGTAAGATATGCAAATCCTTCATACTTTCATAGTCAGCTCAAAATGCCAACTCGAAACTAACAAACACTTAGAAGAGAGGAATTATTTATATCAAAAATAATACTACTCATTGTGTAAACCATTAGCTATGAATTTGAACGCCGGTAGGAACAAATAACGACTCGTGTACAGTACTCTCACAACACCGGGATAAAAAGCACTAACTAACGGCATCTAAGATGTCTAAGGTACGCGTAGAGTAGCACCATCAAATTTGTAACATTGAGGTTCACGTCTGGCGTGAGGAGAGCGACGTCGAGCACAGTAATCAATTTCGTGCCACCGAGGAAATAGTTTCGTTATGAAGGCACGAATCAGAAAAAGAAGCATTCCTCAACAACGGCTTTGAAGCAAACGAAGGCATCTTTACGTCTAGCTAAATCGGACGACAAATTTCCACATGACACAGTTACCTGCCAAGCGTTAAAAATACGACTTTAGTCATTAACAGTGCATTTCTTCAGAATACGGTAATATCCTCTCGCCATTCAAAGGCTACAGGTTGGCGCAAGTTTTTAATGGCAGAAAAAGCAAAACCTAGCACATATGTGAAGCACCAATATTCACTGTTGCCTGAATTTTACGTGCGAAGAAAGGAAACGCCAAGAATTTTCCAATGCTCATACGTTTTCACAAACGGATTTTAGCGGTGGAAATGGACGAAGTAATTTTGTCATTTTACCAAGGCCTGGATGCAATTACAGCCCTTTCTTCGTCAAGAGCAAAATAACTCTGATCGAAAGACGCACTAAAAGAAATATTTTTGCTTATAAGCGAAATCTGATCATGAATGAATAAGTGTGATTTCCAAGATACTGGCCAGCCAAACAAACAAAACTTTCCATTCCCGTTACGTATTCCTGGATTCAAGTTCTACCTGCTTAGTTCAAAATAGCATTTATTATCAGCGCAGGAAATAAATTAGCTCACTCAGTGTCTACTACAGCTCTGCCTTCGTCTAATAGTCTAAAGAAATGCAGGGCGCGTTGTCCAACTTTCCTTTCCTCGACCAAATGAGCGGATAAGGCGCTAATGCGGAGCCCGAGCCTCCGTTGGCATTACGAACATTCTCGGATGGCGATTTTACAATTTCTGAATCAAGAGATGGTTTATTGAGATCAGTTAATTTTCGCTTGCTTTCAGGTAACACAGATCGTGACGTGTCATCGAGTTCGTTTCCACAGGTAGAACTTGCGTTCTCGGTTTTGAAAGATATCTTTTCAAGCGCATCCGATTCGTCGTCGTTAACATCACTCGGCGAAATAGGTTTCCCATCATTATCATTCTTCGCTCTCTTACCGCCTGCCACTGACTCCCATCTGCAAGAGTTTGAATCAGGAACCAGCGACTCTCTGTGACCTGGTTTTGAATCTCCTTTCGGAGTGACCTTGGAAGACGCATTGACGGTCTCAGAGTTAGGCTTTTTAGCTTCTAAGTTCCCATCTTTTACTGGATTAGCCTTGTCACAAGTAGGCAAATCCTGGCAGGACATGTGATCCCCGCAATCCTCGTGTTTGCCAGAGTAGGAATGCCTCGTGGAACACTGCGAGGGCAGTTCAGGCTGCTTACAGCTCGAGTGCTCGCTTGACTCATTAGACAGCTGCAGCTTTGAAAAAATACCCTGGCTGAAAAAAGCTGAGCTCGTTTTTGGGTCCGCAATACTGAACACAGTTATGCTGGGTGGTGTGTAGCACTGAGAAACCTGTCGTTTCTTCTTGAACGACCGGTTCAAGTCCGCTTGTTCTGAGGTTTTCTTTACACCTTGACCGAAGTGCGACTCGGAGGTCTCAACGTTACGAAGAGAATCGTCTCGCGGCACGTGGTATTCTCGATTCCTTAGATGAAACTTCGTTACATCGTCCAGTTCGATTCGGACCACGTCCCTTTGAGAGCTAAGCTCCAGCTTGTTTTCGAACTTGTCTTGCTGCTCAGCCCCTTTTGAAGATGTAGCTTTTTTAGTCTTGGCAGGTTTTTTACCAGCTTTGTTATGGTGTTTCCGGTGGCGCATCCGGTAAATGGGCCGATGCAGACGCCCCCACGTCGTTGAGTCTGCATCTGCGCGCTTGCGCCTCTTTTCGAAGAACCGACTAGAAGAAGCAAACTGATTGTTGTTAACACAACCTTTCTGAGGAGATACAAGGTCTTTATTTTGGAGATACGACCTAGAGGAACCTTTCAGACGAGGAGGCATGCACACTTCCTTTGAATGAGGGTGGCAGATTGACCTAGATGGACCAGGTCGAGGTTGATCCGGGGAGTGGTGATAGTGGTGATGGTGAAGGTGAGGCTGATGATGATGCATGGCAAGCACCCGCTGTAGCATGAAGAGCTGCAGCCGGCGTGGGAGCCGTCATGCCGTCATGGGGGCCTGCGAAGACGGCGTTGTAGACCCTGAGTTGGCAGACAAGTCGTATCCGGAGTTGCGGGGTGCAGATGGTTCAGATCCGCGCTGGCGCCGGGGATCTGCAAACATTGTCTGCGTGAGGAGTTTAATGGTATTCAACGAGCTACCGCTAATTATCTGTACAGCAGAGATAAATGCTATGTCTCTTGCGCAAGGAATAAGGACAAGACTTTGGACAAGAAAACCCCTGGTTCAATCCCGGTTCTGTACTTGGGGTGTTAATAAGAACAAATCTCCATAACTATCTGGGGTTAACAACAAACAGAGAGGACGGGTAGAAGAAGCATGAGGTGAGCTCTTCTACTCTCTGAGCTCTCCACTCACCTACTCCCTCTCTTCAGATTGACAAGCTGACCGTGACGGGTTAAACTGAAGTTCAATATTGAACTCAAATTTTGAGTCGATTGTAGTAAGCAATGTTGAAAATAGCAAACATTAAGTGTATCGTGTCTTCACTTAGCTTTGACTAAGTATTTATGTAAATTGAGTTTGTGACTACTGGCCGGTCAGCATCTTGGAAATTCCCTCCGTGTACACCGTCGCGGTCAAAGTGTTGAGAAGTTGTAATGCCATTCGGTTCTACTAATAGAGTGACGAATAATTAAGGAAAAATGCTTCTTGTCCGAATATAGAAAGAAGTACGTTCATACGTCTATTTACAATCACTCTCCATTAGCTTGTCAGCGATAGATATGTCCTGCACATAAATATATTCACCTACCCAAAACTCAGTCTACCTTCACAGACTTTGTGTCACTTGTGACGTTAAATTACTCATGCATTGTCTCAGCAAACCTGAAAATCCAATGTACTCAGAAGTAGAAATGCATAAGCAATTGGAAAAATAACAGAATAAAGGATATTAAAAGCGCACAATCTACATTACACACATCCTCACATAGGGAGCACCAGAAGATGAGACAGAATATTCATGTAACTACAGAAGCGCGGGGGTTGTTATTAAAGCACTTCAGCCCACCACGACCAGCCTCAAGTATCAGGGTACGGGAGTTTACTCTCGCTATGTTACAGTGTGAATCTTTTTTTCATATCTCAAACTTGTCTAGAAAGAAAGCGAGGCTCAGGCAAGGCATCAAAATAATTACTCTGGACCAGGAAATAAGCATACTTCACATTCGGGCTGTAGCACACACTATGTACACACAATGAAAAACTACTTTTTCGACGTAGGTCAGCTTTTATTCCATCTACCCTTACGTCGGTCTCGCAGCACACAGGCCCTGTCCATCAAAACCTGCTATTTTACTAATCGGATGGTACTTCATTGTTCTCAAATGCCTAAACGGCCTAAAATTTCAATTCTTCACTAATATCAGTTCGTAAACATATCTTTCACCACATCTGCTCGTTTCCTACTAATTCAAATACCGGCACTCCCGCCACATTTTGCGGACTCAGAGACAAGCACATTTTCACACGACACAGCACCTGTGTGGTGCACACGACACAGCACCGGTGTGGTGCACACGACACAGCCCCTGTGTGGTACACACGACACAGCCCCTGTGTGGTGCACACGACACAGCCCATGTGTGTTGCACACGACACAGCCCCTGTGTGGTGCACACGACACAGCCCATGTGTGTTGCACACGACACAGCCCCTGTGTGGTGCACACGACACAGCCCCTGTGTGGTGCACACGACACAGCACCTGTGTGGTGCACACGACACAGCACCTGTGTGGTGCACACGACACACCACCTGTGTGGTGCACACGACACAGCACCTGTGTGGTGCACACGACACCGCACCTATGTGGTGCACACGACACAGCCCCTGTGTGGTGCACACGACACAGCACCTGTGTGGTGCACACGACACAGCACCTGTGTGGTGCACATGACACAGCCCCTGTGTGGTGCACACGACACAGCACCTGTGTGGTGCACACGACACAGCACCTGTGTGGTGCACACGACACAGCCCCTGTGTGGTGCACACGACACAGCACCTGTGTGGTGCACACGACACAGCACCTGTGTGGTGCACACGACACAGCACGTGTGTGGTGCACACGACACAGCACCTGTGTGGTGCACACGACACAGCACCTGTGTGGTGCACACGACACACCACCTGTGTGGTGCACACGACACAGCACGTGTGTGGTGCACACGACACAGCACCTGTGTGGTGCACACGACACAGCACCTGTGTGGTGCACACGACACAGCACCTGTGTGGTGCACACGACACAGCACCTGTGTGGTGCACACGACACACCACCTGTGTGGTGCACACGACACAGCACCTGTGTGGTGCACACGACACACCACCTGTGTGGTGCACACGACACAGCACGTGTGTGGTGCACACGACACAGCACCTGTGTGGTGCCCACGACACAGCACCTACGAGGCACACACAGCACCTATGTGGAACACACAACACGGCACCTACGAGGCACACACAGCACCTGTGTGGAACACACAACACAGCACCTACGAGGCACACACAGCACCTGTGTGGAACACACAACACGGCACCTACGAGGCACACACAGCACCTGTGTGGAACACACAACACAGCACCTACGAGGCACACACAGCACCTGTGTGGAACACACAACACAGCACCTACGAGGCCCACACAGCACCTGTGTGGTGGACACGAGACAGCACCTACGAGGCCTACACAGCACCTGTGTGGAACACACAACACAGCACCTACGAGGCCTACACAGCACCTGTGTGGTGGACACGAGACAGCACCTACGAGGCCTACACAGCACCTGTGTGGTGCACACGAGACCGCACCTACGAGGCCTACACAGCACCTGTGTGGTGGACACAAAACAGCACCTACGAGGCACACACAGCACCTGTGTGGGACACACAACACGGCACCTACGAGGCCCACACAGCACCTGTGTGGACGTGTATGAGCCAGAGCACGCCAGTGAGGCACACGCCGATCAGGAAGGAGGAGATGGAGATGCCGATGACGATCTCGGTGGCGACGCCTTGTATGATGGTCAGGGGCTGCTGGCCCGTGCTGGGGGACGCGGCGCCCCGCACCGACGGGCCTCCGCTCACCGGAGGGGCTGCCAAAATCGGGAACACGCATTAAATAACTTCTTAGCATAAGCAATCAGAAACACCGACAACTTCGCCAGAAAAAGATCTTAATGAGCAAAAATCACAGTCTACGTGTAACTCGCAGGATGGGCAGCCTAAATTAGGACAACGCTTTAAATAACTTTAAAGCATAAGCAATCAGAAACACCGACAATTTCACCAGGAAAAAGATCTTAATAAGCATAAGTCATATCCTTCGAGTAGCCTGATTTCGAGGAGGGACTTACAGCTACAGTCGATCATCGAATTAAGTGTAAATCAGCTGTCGGACCTCAACTTATGCCGATCAAATTAGTCCCAGTTGTGCGTAACTGAAACCAAGCATCGTATTGTGCAGTATTAGCTGAGTGTGGCGCAAGGCGACGTAGTATAACTCAAGGAACGACTGTATTTTAGATCAAGACGCAGCCACGCTATTACGACTGTCGTCACAATGGCACAGAGACGTTCGAACAATGGTATAGTGACGTTCTTATGTACGTCATTGCACATACGACAATGTGATACACGCGCCCTGCGTGTTTCCAGACGTGGGTACTATTGATCTATTCAAAACATCACATAATTCACGAAGTGCGCAGACAAAGTTAGCCGCAACACCAAACAGGTAAAAGCCACACCCCACAATTCGACTTGTGAGATTACAGTAGCTTATAAGTTATTTTAAACTTTCCTAACCACATAAAATGTGTTCTTAAGAGAAGAAAGAAGGAAACAGTATTTAGTATGGAATTAAGGGAACGAAGAATCTATGCCCAAATGTGTTCCTATATCGAAATTTATTGACCCTAGAAACAACAAGATAGAAAGAAATTTATGAAACAAGATAGAGGTTAATGAAGAAAACATTAGATGCTGGAAAGAGACGGTAGTGAACTAAAATATGATCCACAACATTACAAAAAAAACACCTATTTTATTCCAACCAAAGAAATTCCTACCTAACCTTATCTCGGGTCCTAAATACAACAATAGCAGCACCCCCTCCTAATCTCGGAACTTCACACCTCCGCCCTTGAGAGGGTTAGTCCCCACAGATCCAACACTAGAATCCCTCCCAAGCTCGGGACCTCATATCTCCTCCTCTGGGATGGCTAATCCCCATAAATTTCATAATAGCATTCCCTTTTAAGCTCGGAATCTAAATACAATAATAGCAGCATCCCCTCCTAAGCTCGAGGCCTCATATCACCTCCCCGGGGATGTCTAATCCCCCAGATCCAACACAAGTCTCAGCCTAAGGAAGCCAGAGACCACAGAGAGCAACAGAGACCAACACCGCCACACACCAGGCGCCAGCTCCCGCATGTGGAGGGGGCCGGACGCGAGCGTCTTGAGCTGCGAGGCGGGCGTGAAGCCGAAGAAGATGGGGCGCACGTCGAGCTTGTGGCAGTACAGGCTCGGCTCCGTGCACTGCAATGCAGCAGGGTGTTAATGCGGGCTGTGGTAGCAGTGTGCGTGTGTGGTGCTGACGATAGACATAAACAATGCCTAAATATGGATATCATTAATTAAATCAATCTTGGCAATCGTAGGAAGTTGTCCAGGAGCAACCATACCACTAATATTTTTCAAAATTTCGGAAATTCTTGGATTCTGTTCCGCCTGACGCTGCCTGCCAGTGTCTGCCTTTCAAACTCGATAGTTTTTTCTTCCTTGAAAACTACATCAATTTAGGGGACTGAAAACTAATCTTCTTCCAAATAGCAACAAGAAGTCTATAAGAGCAATGTACGAAAATTTTCGAATTTTGAAAAATATTATTACATTACCAGCTGCTATAAGACATCAACATGCTCCAACACAACTCGTCTTCATCATCTGCTGTGACATGCTCCAACACAACACCGCTACGTCACCCTACACAACACAGCTACACACTAAGCTGCTTAATCATATCACAACTACATCGCCTGTTGCAATATGTTCTAACACAACACAGCTACATCACCTGCTCCAACACAACACAGCTACATCATCAGCTCCAATACAGCACAGCTACATCGCGTACTGCAACATGCTCCATCACATCACCTACTCCAACACAACACAGCTACATCATCAGCTCCAATACAGCACAGCTACATCGCGTACTGCAACATGCTCCATCACATCACCTACTCCAACACAACACAGCTACATCATCAGCTCCAACACAACACAGCTACATCACCTGCTCCAACACAACACAGCTACATCACCTGTTCCAATACAACACAGCTACATCACCTGTTCCAACACAACACAGCTGCATCACCTGCTCCAATACAACACAGCTACATCACCTGCTCCAACACAACACAGCTACATCACCTGCTCCAACACAACGCAGCTACATCACATGCTCCAATACAACACAGCAACATCATCTGCTCCAACACAACACAGCTACATCATCTGCTCCAACACAACACAGCTACATCACCTGCTCCAACACAACACAGCTACATCATCTGCTCCAACACAACACAGCTACATCACCTGCTCCAACACAACACAGCTACATCATCTGCTCCAACACAACACAGCTTCATCACCTGCTCCAACACAACACAGCTACATCACCTACTCCAATACAGCACAGCTACATCACCTACCCCAATACAGCACAGCTACATCAC
>JACJUY010004105.1:12634-59119 GCA_014220935.1 Platorchestia sp. MABIK | reverse complement strand
GCCTCACATTCTCTGTTGTGGGCCTCACATTCTCTGTTGTGGGCCTCACATTCTCTGTTGTGGGCCTCACATTCTCTGTTGTGGGCCTCACATTCTCTGTTGTGGGCCTCACATTCTCTGTTGTGGGCCTCACATTCTCTGCTGTGGGCCTCACATTCTCTGTTGTGGGCCCCACACTCAATTTTTTTTACTCAACTTTTCTCCATACCTGGTTTAAATTATTCAAATCCTGACTTCATTTATTGTGAATACGTAGAGAAAACCTTTAAGTTTGTAGCGTTTTTTCCACTTTCATAATATTTATTATCTATTTTTGTGAAAATTATTCCATTCGAACGTCGTGTGTCGCGTGCGTGACCCGGAGCTGGTCACATCCAGGCAAAGCTCCGAGTTTTGTGGTGACAGAACTCGGCGACGGATGCATTGAAGTTGCGTGTAGTACTTCCTAGCAGTGACTAGTGTATCATGTACTTCACTCGGTGACAGGCGTGTCAAATACTCCACTCGGTGACAGGCGTGTCAAGTAGCCCACTCGGTGACAGGCGTGTCAAGTACCCCACTCGGTGACAGGCGTGTCAAGTAGCCCACTCGGTGACAGGCGTGTCAAGTACCCCACTCGGTGACAGGCGTGTCAAGTACCTCACTCAGTGGCCCACGTGGCATTTTCCCTACTATGCGACAGATATGTCAAGTACCCCTATCGGTATCGACGAATCATGTACCGTTCTATGTGTTGGACCTTTTGTGTGTAGATGTCGTAGTCTTGGTACAGCCGTACCATGTACCAAACAGCAGTACCACGTCGTAGTCTTAGTACCACGCACCAAACACAAGTACCACCACCATCAGATACCAAGAATAACGCACGTGTGGAAATGGGTGTTATGACGCGAAGGTGTCACGTGACGCAGCCACGACCCGCAGGCGCCGGGACCTACAACAGACCCGGTGCTGGGGTGCTCGTGTTTATCATTGCGAGCTGCAATGCTATCAGATTGAGTTTCTTTCTTTCTGACGGAAGCTTCCTTTTTTCCTAGCTGCAGAGGGATTCAGAAAGTTTGTATTATCATGCTATGAGATAGAGTTTCTCCGTCATCATGACGGAAGCTTACTTTTTTCCTAGCGTGCAGAGGGATTCAGCAAGTTTGTATTGTCGTCTTGTGAGAAAGAGTTTCTCCATCATCATAACTTTTCTCCTAGCATGCTGAAGGATTCAGAAAGATTGTATTGTCCCAATTACGTCAGAACAGTGAGCGATTTGTTTACTGTATATTTGAAGACTGTTTAAAGTGTTATTTTTGTTTGACGTTTTACAAATTATGTCTTCTTGTGTTTTTAATTTTTTTGAGTCCGACCCTTTCTCTGTTTGGCTAACCTTGGTTTGTTTCATCAAATGATAACAGATGCGCTTGCTGCGTTAAAATGGTTGTCTAGCCGAGCTGAAATAAGGCACCAGGCTTTCTTCCTTAAGACCACGGCACATTTAAGCGCGCCAAGCTCCAAATTTGTGAGCTGATAAGACGCCCTGACGACTGCGAAGCAGCGGTGAAATTTCGAATGCATCTTGCTCGTAAGGCCTTCAGAATTACAGAGGCACCATCCATTGTGGTGTTAGGAAGCCAGATTTTACGCTGATCTAAAGTCGATGCAAGCTTTGAATGCAAGAATTTTTCAACTACAAATTCTGTTACGTGAATTTCTCAATTACTGCCTTTGTTACGCAAATGAAAATATGTAATAATTCTTTAACTTTATAAAAACTGATGAACCAATCAGAGTCAGAGCTTAAAGTTGACTTTTCATTTCGGAGTTGTGTTCGAATTTCGCAAATTCTAGTAATATGACATGAGGTGAAATAAAAAAATTTTCAAGTAAAAAATAGGACTTGAATTACACATTACAAGTCTCTCACATGAACGACACGTAAATGAAGGGGCACTTCTTTATGACTTCCAAGCAGTAAAAAAAAGAAAAATAGTTAATTTCCAATAATGATGATATAAAAATATCATTAGTTTTTAAAATCTCGAGGTTTTGTATGTTCCAAATTGTTGGTTGATCTGAAGTCAAAATTCTGAGCATTGGCTGAAGATTTAAGTTGAAGATCAAAAACGTCAATGAAAATAACAAAGGAAAATTCATGGGGGGCTCACACAGCCCGCAATTTTCGTCGCATGCAAAAATACCATCGGGATCCACACTGTAAGTCCTCTCATATGGGCGGGAAAAGCACACCGTTCCCACGCTTGTTAGCACAAACACACACGCATGTGAGCACATACTATGCGCGGCATGCACCGGAATTCATTTCTTGCATCTGAAGGGTTGCCGTAATTGGAAAACCTATTCAAAAAAACATGTTTTTCTTAGAGGAGACGCTGCTTCAAATCTTCTGTGTGTGCCGTTTTTCGGTACAGAGTTTGAAAACAAATATCTTCTTTTTCAGTTGGTGTGCAATGATAGTCGTAAACTCTGAAGCTTGTGTAGAGGTTTCTCATAAGACTAGCATATGTCGGTGTGAAAACTCATGTTATGTAGCGGTGGAGGTTCATATCATGTATGTAGTCGTTAAGGTTCAATTCGTGTAAAAGGGGTTCATGTTTTGTTCAAATGAAGGTTCGATTTAGACAAGTGTGGAGATTCAGATTATGCAGGTGTGTAGTTTCATATTATGCAGGTGTGTAGTTTCATATTATGTAGGTGTGAAGTTTCATATTATGTAGGCATGAAATTTTATATGATGTAGGTATCTCTAGTTTGACATGATATCGAGTGAAGCTATTATAAATATGGAGGCAAAGATAGTTCGACAATCAGCTCAATTGACCGCACTTGTCTAGTACGCATTCTTTGAAATGATTTTTTGTGAAGTTCTTCGAGCCTCCATTAGACCATAGAAATTTCAATAATGAACGTATTTCTTAACAGAACGGGACTCTTCCATTCACATTCACATTTCTTTATAAAGCAAAATCATTGACGGTTGAGTGAGATTTTCAGTAACATGCTAGAAAGTCCCTCATTTCACTATGCAATGTGCATGTGCAGTATTTTTAAGAAACAAATAACTTATTTAGTCGCCAATTTTAATTCTGAGTGAACTAAAACGGTTTAAATATTTTAAAGCGACTTTTTATCAATACTCTTCATCCCTGGAAGGTATTTTTCACAACCAGGACAGGACCTCGAAAATATAGTTCTTTAGTTTGCTGTATTTATGTGCAACATTTCAAAGGATCAACAGAAATCTCAAATGAATAAAACTCATAAATATACAATACGACTTTATTTATCACATTGTCAGTTGCCCTACTTGTAAGAGACAAGTCTAAAAATCATTTAGAGGTACAATTCTTTAACCCAAAACGCTTACAATATTAACACCTACATACATTAGTTCTGGCCGTTTTGTCCCCCACAAAAAGCAGAGTGTGTTGTCTACACTCCTAGATTTAACATTACCGTACATTACTATAATTAAGAGCTGCATAATTGGTTGTTCAAGTCTCTCGTTTTTTTGACGGAAGTGTGAGTAGAATGATATAATTACAATTAGGTACACGAAGTATAATTGCATGAATCAGAGATGCAGGCATTCATTAAAAGATGATACAGAAAACCGGAAGATACACCAGAATAGATCACGAAAACGGAAAGAGCCAAAATAGATACACCAGTACAAAATATCATTTTGGCTTGGTAGATTCCTGTGACCCCCAATTGTTACTGAAATTTTTATTAAAAGTTTATTTGCATTCCAACTGAAATTTTAATCGAAGTCCTTTCAGTTGTTATTATTTCTCGAGCAATGCTGTGAATCTGCAACTTTTCTTGGTTAATTATAATTATATTAATTATAAATAATGCTAATTACAATGATTATAATTATGTTAAATCATTCAATCTGAGTGTATTGTTCCAAAACGTTCAAGAAGATCAAAAATGTCATCGATGATCATCGATGTGTCAGCTAGGTAAATAATTGCCTGTAGTCGAGGGAAATTCATTCCATGGACTGAGAAAAGTTCACCAATTGGCCTCAAGTTTTCGGTGCACCGAGTTTATTCAAAGCATTAATTACGAATTTTCGGTGCACAAGATTTCTTGGCACAGCTATTATTTTTGAGCACAAAATGTGTTAGAAACCAGAGTTCGTGGATAAACTGTCATGCACACGCTGATAGCCTTCGAGTCTCAGTAAGGTTTCGGAGTGTGTTTTTCTTGCTCGACGATGGATATTTTTTCGTGAAGTTCTATTTTACGGGTGCCACGACCAGTATAAATCTCCAGGTTCCTATCGTCAAGATGATTTTTTTTTGAAAGCACAAGTTTAGCGTGGTGGGTTTCATAACAATTATAATGATCATAAAATACATCTCGAAGTTCCGATTCCGAAAAAAATGCCCCCATTGCGAGAAGAGATAACGTAGAGATTTGTTCTAAAATTAACTTTTCGTTGGTCTGCTTTTCTTTCGTCAAATGGAACCACATCACACTGCGTTGCCCTGGTGTCAGAATACATAACGACGCACACCAACATCACCGAATTGAACCAAATTTTTCAAAATCTGCCACAAACGGACGGTCACGAGGATAATGTCACGACCAAACACAGAGAGCTGGTCGCTGAAACGCACATGGGGCATATCATACGTCACCGTATGATACGTACGCCGTGTCACACACATGCATGAGGCAGGGATGTCTGCGGTGTGTACGCACTAAGTGACACTGATGCCTCACAAAACAAAGGAGCTGCAGCCCGCGCACCTCGAACAAAGGACGCTCCACTTCTCAAGCTCGCAGCCGCGCGTCGGGCTTGCGGCCGGCGAGTGCAGGGCTTTTTTGGGTAGTGGGAAAGTGTTTCACGTTGTCAACGCTCGAGTACATGAAGGTCCTAAATCGCTTGTGATAATATAAAACATTTCGAAGAGAGGCCAGCTATTTGAACACTGTGTTATTATAAGCTGTTCTTCTAACTTGTGTGTAATGATTTGAAGCATTTTTATTAGAAAAGCTGTTTGTTGTTGCTTGACTTGTTATGATAAGAAGCATTAGAATTAAAGAGACGATTCTTGCTCCTACATGAACTAATCGGTTTGATTTGTTTTGCATATATAATTATGACTGCCCAATGCAGAAGCTATAACTAGACAGCTAAAATCATCGATTCCCCATGCAAAAAAGTTAGAATGAGTATGAAATATTGCTAACGTTTGTTTCTATATGAGTCAAGCAAGGAATTCAGACGCGAAACCATGGATTTCGCATTTCTATTATTAATTTTATTAAAAATTTCAGAATGCGTCAGTTATGAACCATCTACTGTCGAGTTAGGTGCAACTTAACAGCAAGTTATTCTGTGCTGAACCCTGCAAATAAGCAGAGCAGAAACACTGTGCCCTGTGGAAAAGAAGAAATTCGATACGTTGATCTATAGTTGCATTTCTCGCACTCAATAACTCAATGTCAAGACAGTTACGAGTGGTCCCGCGTGAATGAACTCATATGTCAACATTTGCGCAGCTGTGGAATTAATACCAAATGTACGCCGTGTGTGTACTAGGGGGTGTACAATTACCGAGTTTACATGATTACATTACAAGCGCAGGGATGTACGCTTTGCTCTTCTTACTTTTAATTATTTTAGTCGCCATTTTAACAAACAATATTGCGTTGCTCCCAAATGGAGAGTAAAAATATGATCAAGCTGTGTTCCTGTAGTGCCCTGTGTGCGCATGAGGACATGTAGTTTATGGAGACCTAGTTTTGTTAATGACGACGTATGACAAGAATGTCACATGTACAAAATACAGTTAAAATGTTTGTGTGCAACAGACTTTGAGATTTATGGTGAAAAAACAATGCAAAGCTTATCATTCGGAGGAGCAATATGAAGTTGATCATTTGAAAATCAAAATGAAATTTGAAAGACTTTGATTTATAACGGATGAAAAATCAGAATAGTTTCATCGACATATTAACCCTGTGGAGCTCCATTTTAAGAAGATAATTTTGTCAACTGTTCCAACTTCACAACCCCCGCCCTCAGCGCTCCCTGACGTCGTAGTGAGATAAGCCTCAGTTTTTTGTATAACGAAACCCAATTTACGAGGCAGAAGGAAGTTGGGTCGCTATTTTACTTTGATGCTTCCGCATTTTTTGCTTTGTGATATCCTTCACGCCTAAAAAATGAAAAAATTAATCGAAATGTTTACAATTATAATTCAACTGCTTTATTGAAATGCTTTGAAAAGGATGGATTTACTGGAAGTACAAACAAAACGCCTTTTTATGAAAAAGACCATTTCTATGACCTATAGGAGCTTATTTCTGAGAGTCTGAACTTAACAAACTTGTTTCTGACCAAACAGGCTGTCGTACAATCACAAATTTAGTCGAAAGGATTAGTCGCGAAATATTTTTGGTGATTAGATGATAATTTTATTGTTCAATGAATTTTGAGTCCCTGATCACGATGCCTAATGAACTGTAACTATTTTGACGCGTTTTATTAATTATAATAAAAATTTCGGGCAAAGGAAGTGCGAAGACAAAAATCTACGGGTCGCGGTCATACACTTACAACTGCTTTACAATTAGGTGCCATTAGAACTTCTTATGAACTAATTGGAAGTTATAAATTGTGAATTACAATGTACAGTTGACTCTAAAATTCATCTAGATCCAAGTAAGCGGATAAAAAAAGACCATCACTCTTATACGAAAACAAACACGCAGTTTAGAGAAGAAAGGACACAAAAATACATATTTGCAGATGGGGATAATTTACTTATGAATTCTCAACAGAACAGCATGGCAGCTTTTGGCTCTATTAAATTCGTTGTTTTTTGTTGTCCTATGATGCGTAATAGTATTGCTCCGAAGTGATGAGGTACTTCTTTATTGTTCTGCGGTAATTTAAATCGTTATATTGTTCTGACGTAATATGATATTTTTATATTGTTGTGAAGTAAAATGATTGGTCAATATTGTTCGGTAGTGATGAGAGGCCTTAATTTGGTTTTGCGCAATATGATACGCAAATAAGATTTCAAATCGGGGGCGCTGTTTGAAACAAAACGAAACCATTTCTTAAATATTCAATTTATTTTGAGTGCAAGACTCTCACAGCGCATGAAGTACTGGTGAAAAACTTCATTTTGAAAGAAACTGAAGAGCTAGGAAATATCTAGCTGGACCTTAAATTATGATTTTAAAAATAATCATAATGAAAATATTCTATCTAGGGGTAGTTTAAAGAAAGTGCATAATTACAATCAGTATGTTGATGGCGAGCCGTAACAAAGTGGGTGATCTCAGTGATGCAGTCGTTAACATTTTGCTATGCATGAAATTTTCACGTTCTAATGGCTATATAATTTATGCAAAAAGCAGCGAAGATCTCCCATTCATTACAAAATTATGGAGATAATGAGTGATTGAGTTTTGAAGATATGTCATTCTTGAATATTGAATATGTATTGAAATAACCCTGCAAATATGTGCTCAAAATGCCCCGCTTCAACATTATGGGCTCAAGAGTTGCAGTCAATAAAGTTTTGCTTTCATTTCATTTGGAGAATATGGTATAAGAGGTCATTTGACCTCTTGACCTCTTGACCTCAAGCAGCTTGAAAATCGGAGTAATTTCAAGACAAGAGCGCTTTGACAAGAAGACTTTACTTCTGGGAACATGTTCAGGAGTTGAGTCAATAAAATTTTACTCGCATTTTGAGAATACGATATTAGAGTTCAATTTCCAAGCAGCTTGAAAATCGGAGAATTTCAAGACACGGGAGCGTTGACAAGTATTTTTCACCTCTGGTGACGTGCTCCATGAATATGTAACTTCTTAAGAAAGCCCAAATTTCGTATGGTAGAAGTGCACAAATAATTCAATTGATCTTAAATATATAATTACATAGTATGAGTGATATATACAATTTCGTTCAATAACGATCTCTTAAGTAGAGTAAACCTAGGTAGTGAAATTTTATACAAGGCTTCATGAGGCCTGAGGTAAGTTGAGAAGTTTCAAGGGGCTTGATACCTTTTGTTTTGGATCGTCAACAGTGCTTAATCATTCAAGTAATGACACTGAATTTTAAAATTCATCATTCTGGAAAGAGTGACAACGTGGAGCAAAGTAAATTAAAGCTCTGAGTACATTTATATAAGTATTTAAGTACACGGAAACGGTAATAATTGGCAAAGCTATTCGATTGAGACGTGTTCGGACTTTTCAACACCGCAAATGAAAGATAATTACTAATTTGATGAGGAAAGTTTATACCTCTAGAGAGCTCAAAAATCTGATGTTTTTTCAATAGAAATAAATCTTTCAAAACGCTGTACTTCCCAGTGTACACATGCAGATTGAGATTGGGCAACAAAAATGAAGTGTTGGACGTTAAGCAATTAGGTACAGTGGTCTGCGAGGGTAATATTTCCTTCCTGAAGGCCGTAGATTCGCTCGTTTTGTGCAGTTTCGCCGTTGACCTGCAAATAAAAAAAATCAGCGTCAGCACAGCATGTGAGAGTAATATTTCTTAAATCTATGTGGAGAATAGGAATACAATGAAATTATAATCTGGGCATTAAAAAAACCCTGGAAATATGTCGAAAACAAGAACTTATACTTTCTGGGTCAATTAGGCCATCAAAAAACAACTAGGGTTCAACGACGTCGAAAAAACTAATTTCTGGTTTCGCTATCATCAAAGCGTTTGGAAATGTTGATGAAAAATGGAATGAATTTGTGGATGACCAATTTATATTAATGTAAATATTGAGATAGAATTCACAAGATAAAAAGTATGGTTTTGATAATTTATGACAGTCAATTTGCTCCTTTTTTAGTTACCTAAGCGAGATGGTAACTTAATAGAGTAATATGAAAATACCAAAGGCCATCAGCTTACAGTACATAATGGGGAAAAAAATTCGAAAATGCTGGTGTAAAAATATGTTCAAAGTAATTTTTCCCTCTGAAAGGCAAACCGTGACTTAACATAGTGGAAATGGAATTAATGGAATCCGTGCTGATGGAAATAATGTGATCTGACAGTTTCCTGCGATTAGCTTTGTTGCTGTTGAGGGAGAAGAAGTCTCAAAGCTGTAATCTTCTCATTAATGAAATAGTTCTCATGATTTCAAATAGCCTTACAATATCAGTAATGCCACGAGTGAGCTAAAATTAAGGCCTTTTAGAAATTAATCTGCAGTCTTCATTGTAATCGATCTGTTGTACGATAATGTACTAATTACATTTAATATTGTCATGTGATCACGATAATCCATTGATTATAACAATCGGTCAATATTGTGATATAATCATAACAATCCGTCAATAGAGCGATCTGATCATTACAATCGATTAATAGTACGATATGATCAGAGCAATCGACCAATAGTACGATGTAATCATTAGAATCAGTCAAAGGAACGATATGACTATTTAACGATTGTAAAATCGGTAAATAGTGCAATCTAATCATTATAATCAGTCAACGGTACGATTAAATCATTAGAATCGGTCAAAGGTACGATACAATCATTGGAATCTGTCAATGGTACGATGCAATCATTGGAATCTGTTAATGGTACGATGCAATCATTGGAATCTGTTAATGGTACAATGTAATCATTAGAATCGGTTAATGGTAAGATGCAATCATTAGAATCGGTCAATGTTAAAGTGAAATTATTAAAATATGTCAATGTTACACGGAGCAAAAGTTTATAGGCCTAATTAGGCTTGTGCTAGCCTCGCTGTACGTGTCTGCTCTACTCGCTCGCCTCAAGTCCCTCTGCCTGACGCAGCGGAGGGACGATGCCTGTCGTGAGGCAGAGATGTGTTTACATCTCTGCTGCTGTCACCAGTCAAGCTTGGCGTCTCAGAAATCCATCGTGCTACTTTACGCCAAATGATCTGCGTATGAGTCCCTTAGAATCATACGGTGCCCAGCGCAGCTTTTTAAACACGTCAGAAAATGACGTCAAAGTTTGACAACTTAGAAAATGTCGCATCTCAGCAACTTTTGGAGGTATTCGACATTTTGTAGCTAACTTCCTGTACCTACGTCTAACTCTCCATACAAAGGAAAATTTGGGGATGACAGCGGTATGCATAACTCATTTCGTTAGGTGTATTTGACGCTTGGAACCGTGTGATTCTGAGGGCTTTAGTATTGAAAAATTTTTTTGTATGAATGGTGTTTTTTTTCGTGAAACTGAACCTGTTGTCACTACCACACTAGTTATCATGGATTTTCATAAATATATGGTATTGCTTCAAGTAAAATGATAAATCAGATTTCACCTAAATTGATTGAATAAATATTAAAAATACTACTATTAGGTGATAGTTTTCGTTGATATGAAAGAGCCAAAAAGTGTCCTCAACAAGTATCAGTTACCCATGCAAGTTTTGGGTGTTTCAGCGTGAAACGTTCCTCCAGAAACAAAATAATGACCTTCACTAAAACTTGCGTTGACAATCTTCGTCACGACGCACAAATTGCAAACCGCTTTTTCACTAGTGATAGTTCATTGCTTTAAAACTGTGCAACTAAAAAAGCTTGCAGAAATTTAGTTTAGTTCAGTTTAGTTGAACTAAAATAGCTGTGCAGCTAAAATAGCTTGCGGAAAACGAAAGTTTGTGGTTCGGCAGTCACGAATATTAATTTCATTGGTCACACGTTTCTTCTTGTAGACTAACTCAACTAAACCAAGAGGAGCTTCATCCTACCTATGACCTCAAAAATCCTTAATACTTCACGTTTCAGTGAGGTCTTTCCTCAGCGCTTCTAGATTGGCCTTTATCTGCTCTAAACCTTAAAGCTTGGGCTTTTATCAAACCCAATGTTTTCTTTAAAATTCACCCTACAATTGCCTACCCTGCTGTGGTGCCAGATGCTATGGGCAGTTTAGGGTAAAATATAATTTCAAAAAGCGTAAACTTTGGGTAAAATCTGGTAAACCAGTAACATCATCAAATGCTTTGCGCTCTTATGGTTGAATTTTACTTGAAAAGCGTATATTTTAGGGAACGTCTGACAACCTGAAGTATTATCAAATGCTGATGTTTCCTTATGATTTAATTTCACTTGAAAAGTGCAAAATTTAGACAACGTCTGACAGTATTGTCAGATGCTGACCGTTTCCCATGGTTGAATTTTACTTGTACAACCCCCAATATCAGGATTTTCGTCAGGCAATCCTGCCGTAGCGTCAGATGTTGGGTGCTACTGATGGTGAAATTTTACTTGTGAAGGCCCTACTTCAGGAAATTCGTTAAAGGAAAGGCTGATGTGGTTGCCCTGGCTTGCCCGAAGTCTGCGCCCATTGTTGACACGCGCTACTGGACACGCGCGGTGACCGCAGCCAGCGGGGGCCGCGTCTCGCATCCGGGCTGTCCGACCAGCGCTTCCCTCTCCTCAGCTTCTGATAATACAGGGTCGCGCAAAAGTAAAGCACCCTTTTAAATCACTAATAATAAATAAACTATGAAAGGTATAACGATAGGGTTAATTGTAAACGATAGAGGAACTCTTAAAGTTTATTTACATGTCGAATCCTGTCTACAGATACCCAGTGTATATTGCGGTAATAAATAAGGGTGCGTTACTTATGCGCCACCCTGTACTTCAGGTTGTCAGACGTTCCCTAAAATATACGATTTTCAAGTAAAATTCAATCATAAGACCGCAATGCATTTGGTGATGCTTCTGGTTTACTATATTTTACCTAAAGTTTAAGCTTTTTGAAATAAAGTTTTACCCTGAACATAGCATCTGGCAACACTGGTCCGACCCTCTCCTTCTAACGCCCTCCCATACTGGCCTGAGCCATTTGGGTTGTGGTCTGTTCATAACCGTTATAAAGTCTAGGTTATTATTTGACGTCAATTTTTTTTTTTTATTCATTTATGTTATATTTATTCTTCATACCCGTTATTCATTCTAAATGATCTTTTCGCTCTTTATTCTCGTAATTTGTATTATCAGTTTATATACATAAAACATAAAACATAAAAACTGCAAGATTGAAAAAAGTTTATGAAAAAATGTATAAGTTGAATAAGAAAATAATACGTATTTAAGAAAAAATGGCGGTGGACAGAAAAAAACCGCTTATGAAAAAAACAAGGACCTATCCAACTTTAACAAAAAGAAAACCTAACTAACCCTCAGCTCGGGACCTCACATCTCCAGCTATCCGTTACTAAGGCAAACGAGTGTAATGTGATTTGAAACAAGTCAACATCAGATTTCACAAACAACTCATACTTTCTGTAGCTGTACATGATCACACCGTGCATCTATTCTACACTTTGAGAAGAAAAGCGCAAACACTGAACAGAAAGCTAGATGGATGGCAGATATTTCTTCCACATTAAACAGAGGTAGGGCGACCATTCAGGTATTGCGCTCTTCGCGGGGATTCTAGATTGAGATTCTAATGTACGGCGTTTGTTCAGGTATTCCTGGGGATTCTAGATTGAGACTCTTAGGTACAGCGTCTATACAGGTATTCTAGATTGAGATTCTCAGGTACGGCGTCTATCCAGGTATTCTAGATTGAGGTTCTTAGGTACGGCGTCTATTAAGGTATTCGTGGGTATTCTAGATTGAGATTCTCAGGTACGGGGTCTATTCAGGCATTCCCAGGTATTCTGGATTAAGATCCTAAGGTAGTACGGCGTCTATTCCGGCATTCCCTGATATTCTAGATTAAGATTCTCACAAGTACAGCTCGGGGTTACCATTGGGGAGAGCTCCTCAGAGAGGGCAGCTCCCCCACCGCACGGGCACCAACAAAGAGGGTGTGCGCTTGCGCTGTTTTGACAAGTGAGGTCTGAGCGACAACAAACACGGGACGATCTCTCGTAAATAACTCGCTGGCCTATGGGACGAGCTACAGCTTTGCGCCTGGGCTTCGGTAATGCGAGAGTGGAATTTATTACTTGCAGGTAGTTAATTAGAACGAGCTTTTGTAGGATTGGGAAAATGTGAAATAGAAACAAACTGAAATGATTAATTATTTCGTTAAGAAATGCTGGATTGGGAAAATGTGAAATAGAGTACAAACTGAAACGGTAAATAATTTCGTTCTAAGATTTGCGCATGCGTTTGCTAGATTTAGAAAGTGGAAATAGTGTACAAACTGAAACGTTGAATTATATGTAAATTACTTCTAATATTTGCGTATCTTGTATGATAATTCTCTATTAGTGTTTGAATACAAGTTCATTTGAAAAGACAGACAGATTAATGTCCCAGCAGATTATTAACACTTCAATCGGCCATCAGTTTCGCTCAACATCTAATTGCAGCCGAAGGCAGATATTTACAAAGAGTCTCATGTACCGTCAGTGCATCATATCAAAGTGGCTGCTGACATCGAGGTTTGTTTGGAGACTCGCTTGGCACCCCGACAAAACAAGAGCTTATTCGCTGCACGACATGTCGCATGGTGATCGGCGGAGATCACTGCTAGTTTTAATGGTTTCTTTTGTGTGTCGCTTTAAGCGGGGCCAAATAGGTTAGAAAATTCCACAAAAACATAGAGGTAATGAAGATAAAGTTTGGAATGACTCAAAATATTTCAGGATGTTGCGCATTTCAAACGAAAATAGTTTCACTAATCAATAATTTGCTTATAAATAAGACGGAAAAATGACTTTGGAATGTCTTGCGCTCTTAATACAAACTGAAGGAATGAGTTGCACGACGAACTGACCAACGAACAGTAAACAAGGTCGATTATCCACGGATCCGATAATTTTATTTCGCCAATTTAATACACGCAACTGTAACATAGGTGTAGCTGCAGAAGAAATGCTCTGAGTTTGATTCATCAGAACATGTCATGCTAGAATAGAGAAAATGTTTCACAAACTCCTTCCCATAAAAACTTGGTTGAAAGTATTCGAGTCTTTGTGAGCGCGTGTTCATTACATATATTTATCGCAAGTTTATCCTCTATACCCACCGACATGTCAAAGTGAAAGCATTTTATCTGTAGCAATGTGGACTAGTATTACAGCTGCAGAAGAGCGAAGCTGTGCCAGCTATGCGGTAGCTATTTGCTGGCTATATAAAAATATGGATGTACAGATGGCATCACTGCCAACCCCACAAACGACACATCTCCTGTGCGGACTATTAAAGCAACCGCCGCTCACTATTATATGCCCATAAATTTTTTGCCATTGACAACTTTAGAATATAAAAGGTAAGTAAATGAAGCTAGTAAGCATACAAACTGAGGTAAGTTGTTCAAACGACACATCTCCTGTGCGGACTATTAAAGCAACCGCCGCTCACAATTATAAACCCATAAATTTTTTGCCATTGACAACTTTAGAATTTAAAAGGTAAGTGAATGAGGTTTGTACGCATGCAGACTGAGGTGAGTTGTTTCCTGATGTCGTTTGTGATCGAGAGGCGCAAGTGCGATCTGAAGGTTACGCTTTGATACATGAGCTGAGATCTGGCCGATGTTGCACGCGGCAATATTTTAATTATCGTGATTGCTTTTTACGTTGGTATAAAGGCTTCAGCAATGCTCAAGTTCAGCTTAACCGGTGCATGTAAGCCAGTGGTATATTTTCGTAAACATGATTGCTTCTTTGCGTGAGCATGAGAGCTTCAGAAATGCTCACGTTCAAATTGATCCTCTAATTTTTCATCTCTCAAATAAATTCATCAAATGTTTAATTATGTTTGCCTAAGCATGACTGAGACCTTCGTTTTTTCTGACATGTAGCTTTGACATGAACGGAATTTTTCTCTAGAAGCTGAATTTAAATGTATATCATGATTCGTCAAATGTTACAACACACGAAAAATGTGTCAATGAGTTCATTTTTTCTATGACAAATTTTTCTAGCTTGCGCTACGTTTCCAGCACATAGAAGGTTAAAATATGAAAAACGAAACTAAACGAAACGGATAACACTGTTGCCTTAATTAATTCGTAATTTAAATGGGGCCAAATAATAACTGAATAATTTGAATGCGTGATATGAGCACACATTAGAAATCATTGAAGAATATTCCCTGGGAAGTACAGCGTAGATTAAACATTCTTCTACCATATTATTTGTAGATTTAGAGTAGAGTTAAATTCACTGGATAGAACAATACAATTCACGCTACAAAAAAAAGCTAAAGTGCGTTACATAAGCGTGCAATGTGAAGATACCGGTTTTACTTCGTCCGAAATTGCAAAAAATAAAAATTCTTGTGCAAATTCATATCATATTGTGATGACACACAATTTGTTGCGTGAGATGTTGCTTCCACTGATGAAAATAACTTGGTATGACCGGACCCAAATAACGAATTACTCATAACACAAGCATTTTCTTGAGTAATTTTAATTCTTAATTAATTATGATAATTTTTTTGATGTTAATTAACATTATTATTTTAATTATTTTTAATATACAATTAAAACAATTCTTCAAGTTAAAAGTTTCTGTGATTGAAATATAAAATTTAAATTACCAGCAATTCCTGTTCTGAAAATTTTCTTTGCTTTTTGGTGTTCGAAACTTCTTATTGATTCCGTAGGCATACACGGAGCAAAATTTACACATCAAACAAACGGTAGGAGCGACTGCGACTTGATCGAAATTTTAATTCACATCAGTATCCCTCATTTTGAAATGAAAGCACCACATCCTTACAATCAATAAAATAGTGCAACTCATACTGCCAGGAATTATTTATATTAGTTACTGAACACATATTTCGCACCATCGTATCACAAATTCCAATATTTGGTAGTCAAGTTGTGCTTCGCAACCAATTATGAAAGTTAAACAAAAAGCCGCGTTCTTATTCTGGGTGCCCTAGCTGCACAGAATACACTTAGCTGATGATAAAAAAAAAATTGTATGTATATATATATATATAAATTTATCAACAGCGAAGTTTACTCTTTGTATCGTATTCTTTGTTTTCAGTGTAAATATAGTCATCAATCTTCATTATGAGTAAATATCTAGGGACTTAATCAAGTTGTGGGCCCCAATTTAAACGCACAATGGGCTTACAATTGAATTTTGCAAAACGAAATTCAAGTGTGCTCACCATGAAATAAATTAAAATGTGGTAGTTGAATTCATTATAATCAACAGAATATACATGTACGTGGAGGTAATGATGTTGAATAATGCTATTTTACAACTACGTTGAACGTGAACTTCTAAATTTTGATTTGTGTAAAGTGACTGCCTGAATATAATAATTGGCGGTGGCTGACTATATGAGACAGAACACTAGTTGCAAAATATTTCTGAAATAAGTTTTACAGATATTGTGAAAAAAATTTTCAGCATGAGCCTTATGATCAGGGGATGGCTAAAAGTTGTAATCAATTTTAACATTAAACTTAATAAATTTATAATAATTGAATAATGATAGTAGATTTAAAAACAAATGTAATAATCAGGCTGTAAATACCACAAACAAAACACAAATTATTTTGTGTTTGATAGTGCTATGTTTAAGAATTCAAAAGAAACCTAAAATTTGAATAACTTTAGAAGTTAATCATTTTCTGCCAAATATAAGAGAACTTAAAAGAAAATCCAGAAAAATGTGCGTGAAAATAATCGCAATCGCTGCTTTATCATCTGGCAAAAATGATGAAGGGAGCGAAATTCAGAGAGGTTTACTATTATGAGTCACTTATTTTATAGACCTTGATTTATTAATTCAAAACAATTTCCGGAATTAGCGCCCTTATTCTGAAATTACGCAACAATGCTTCCAAATTATTCATACTAGAAGCAAAACACTATGAAATCTCTAGAGGGATAAGAAAAACTTAAAATATCACTTAGCTTTAAATGAAACATTTTAGCAACGCAGACTTATCGTGTACTTTTTCCAGATGAAAAGCGTGCTCCCGTATTACTTGCAAATAATTATTTGTGGGAATATTTTTATAGGTAAAAAGTTGAAAATAATGCCCTGCACAAGAGACATGAACGACTGCCTTCAAGGTTCACGATGAACCAAGAAATCCAGTATATATTAGTAACCTTCATATATATCTCCTGGATTATTACCTTTACAAATAATACAAAGAACTACAACAAAAACTAAGCTTTCACGCTAGCTCCTCAAGCATGACACAAAATGAAAACAAATAAAATGAGAGCTGATTAGCTTCCAACTCTTTTCTTGTGGAGAATTATTTTGCAATCCCCTCACCTGCACCAACCTTGATCATGCTGTAGATGATCCTGCTATAGATGAATCTTGATCCTGCTATAGGTGTCCCCCCCACGCGCCCTCCATCCTCCACACGTTGAAGGCGTAACTCAGTTTCTCGTGGGCGACGTAAGTGCAGGACGACGCTAGACGCGCGTCGTGGTGGTCTGTTTCCAGCACCTGGTACAAAAAGTCGATGTAGCGAATGGCCAGTTTCAGGGTTTGGATTTTAGAAAGCTTGTCCGAGGGAAGGGTCGGTATGATCCTTCTGAGTGAGCTGAAGCCTTCGTTTAGGCTTTGAGTTCGTTGTCTTTCTCGAACATTCGCGAGGCTTCTAGCTTGTTGAATTTCCTGGTAGCTTTGATGCGTCGCTCTTTTCCGGTGCCTGTGAGATTTATCACTTTCGTTCGACGAAGATGAAGAAGTGCTTCGGGTGTCGTCATCGTTTTCGACGTCGGATATGCGTCTTTTGAGGCCCCTTTTGTACTGGTCTACGTTCGGGTCGCTGGATTCTTTTTCGTATTGATTTTCATTAGATGTGCATGTCGTAGAAGACGCTGATGGACAGGTTGGAGTTGTGATTTGGGTGTTTCTGTGAGCAGAATCGCTTTGTGTTTCTTGGTATTCGGCTGCATAACTCAAATAATTCTCACTCTTGAAGCCAGGCTCTCTCGTCAATCTATGATCCAGAAGCTGGTTGGCAGAGTTAACTTGCTGTGTCATGGTCGGATAAAAAGATGAATTATCAGGGTTAGGACTGCAGTTGAAATTAAATAAGTGCATCAAAGAGCCTCTGTTTGAATTGTTGTTAGGGTTCATCATAGACTGGGAGTTGGGCTGTGTGTAACCGCATTCATTGTAAGCACAAGAAACTGACACATCATCTTGTTCAGTTTTGATTTGAATATCTGGTACCATCACATCAGTTCTTTGCACCATTTTGAGGGGTCTTGCCTGTGAATGTTTCTTGCAGATATATAACTCAACTGTTAATGCGTATGGGAGGGAATTACACTTGTTTTATTTTCTCACAGTCTGCTTTCGAACCCCAATTTTTTTTCTGAACCTCAAAATTGCTCTAATCTTCTTTGATGTTCAACCGATCCCATTCATGTAGCACGAACTCCATTAACGTCTTGCGGCTTAATGGCTTTTGAATGGTCTATAAATAAATACCTTGGTAGCATCAGTGCTAATTAATGGTCTATTAAGAGATAGGGATGCTCAGTTTTTTTGCGGGCGTGTAGCATGAGCTCGAAGTACGAAGTCGGCGCAATAAAAATGACATTAATGGACTGCGAGGTCTGGCGGCTTCAGTTAATATGTTAACGCTTATATTCTCGACACTTGCGCCCAAGTTAAAAATGCTCAAGAAAATAATGGGAGGTGACACAAAATTTATTATGAAGTTTACACATCGCTGTTTCTTACAGCTCTTGGGGAATATCTAACTTAATGAGATTCTTCACAAAATTGTAAATCAAAACATGGACTTGAGATATAAGCAATAGCTATAAAAATTAATGTCCGAAAATTCATTCACAGTTTGAAAGTGTTCTTTTTTTGTTAATCACCTTTATTTCAAGTCAAGATTGCTTCTAAATTTGTCAGCAAACAACGTAATAACCACACGAGCACCAACTGAAGTTCAGTTTCTTCGGAAATTGTGTCAGAGGTTGAGCACGGCCGGTCAAGAACAAAAGATGGGATGTTCAGAGGTCACTCTGTTTCCTGTCGCTTTTCTAAGGACAATCATAGAGCGAAACTAACCCAACGCAGACCGAATTGGGCACTGAAGGCTAATGTCTTCTTGGAGTGAGGTAGGAGGAGTGGTCTACCCGCTTCCCTCTGCTGGGCGTCAGGGGCAGTTGCCAAGTGTCGCCAGAAAAGAAAGAAAGAAGAAAGGCGGCTTATTTTCAAAAAAGATGATTCAAAGAGCACATCATTGATTTTTAAAATATCTTAAAGTAAGGATCCTTAGTTCATACACACACACATGAGTATCGTAATATCCATGTCACTAGTCGAAATAAAAATTGAGTTGATACACGAACATGAGTATCGTAATACCAGATCTTGTTCAGACGCCAAAACTAGCCGTAAAAATTAGAAATCAAGTTAACATTATCACACGATGAGTTTTTTGTTTAGCGTCAGGAGATTACATTTGTTACGGTTTTTGAATTCAGAATGAAGAACGACTCATAAACTAAACTTACAATCTTCCTTTATTGAGCCGTAAAGCGAAACCTATTTTGGTATGTTCTCCACTAAATTATTGTTTTATGAATCATTTCCCCAGCTGACGTATACAAAGCTCAAAACAACTTTTGCACGCAGAAATTTTTCAAGAAACTATCACTTCAGAACCCTCATCCTATCTGACCAATAGCCGGGCCTGTAGAATTAGGCTCCTCCCCGGGAGGCTCCGAAACGTTCAAAAGATTTTATTAGACGATCGGTATGACAAAAACGTGGTAATTGTGATGAAGCGCCCGTCACCGCAGGAGTTATTTCGCTACGAGAAATGTCTCGCTTAGAAATTCGACTCGCTCACTACTAGAAAGTCTTGAGACCGAGACACGTGAAGATGCGATAGCCATGCCTCCTTTAGCTTTATTTGATTGATTTACAGTGGTGCTCCTTGTGCTAGAGGTGCGCGATGAGAAGACAAATACTGTTCATTTCTTTTGACTCCTAGAATCGGACAGACGTGTAACACAGAACCCACGAGACGACATAGAACGCTATTAGAGTAATCATAGTTTTTTACACTATCGTTGATATCGAGGTAAAATCATTCATTTGCACGCGGAAAAATGAGCGGTTCATTAATAATTGATATTAGGAGACCCAATAGCTGCTACTGAAGGCAACGCTTATTGTTTTCAATTGCTTCTAGCTCTGCTTCGGCTGAACAATCAATTTAGTAGTCGCGCTGAACATGTTGATGTTTAGCTGGTATGTAGAGTAATGATTCTTGGTCACCACCTGGTCAATAGTTGTCACCTATGTAAGACTATCGATCGGGAAGATCGGCAGGTCAACATGTCGTACGTTCAGGTGTGTGCGTGTGAGTGTGTGTAACCTATAGCGTTCTGGCATTAATTACATGGTATTTGAAAAACAATACGTGTGTCATTCATCAACATGGTAAATATGAAAATTTTTTTTTCTAAATCAACTGCATCACACCAATTAAGGGTGCAATGCAGGCTCTTAAAGTAAGGTACCAAGATACTGAACCATTACGGTTAGCTTGTATAGAAATATTCCTAGGGGAATGTATGATGATCTGACGTGAAAGTTTGTCTGGCAGAAATGTACAAATTACTGGCTTCGGATTAGAATACATACATCCCCAAGAAAAAGCTAACAAAAATTATAAGTTTAAAAGACACAAAGTTGCGGCCACTAATGTATGAAATTTGTATTATTAGTTAGAGAGTGAAAATAAAGTTACGCTCTTCATGTTGCCATTACTGGAGCAGATACTGCCAAGATGCTGTTGATGCGTGTTCGCTAAATATAAAGATGAACAGTAAGTTTTATTCACATGTGTTTGGGTTTAGATATAGTTGCTTTTGCATTGTCAAAAGATCAACTGAGGTGTCTCGAGACTTTTAATGATCAGCAGTTTTTTTTCTTGATTTTCTAGAGATACGAGAAAATGATCAATCTTGGATGCGAATCAAAAATGAAAAAAAGAAGGTTTTGTAAAGGCTAAACTTCAAAGGATACTGTAGCTACAAAACTATTCATGAAAAAAAGAACCATGGATATTCATTTCGTCGGTTATATCTTTTCAATAATGTTTGTGTAATTTGTACAAATTATTTTTACTAATCTACCCATGCCAGGGTGTCTTGACTATATCATTTATAAATTTTCAGCAGTTACATAATATTCTGTACCATTCCGTATGAATAATATTCCATATTATTTCATATGAATATCATCTCATATTATTCCCTATGAAAATTATTCCATATTATTCTATATGAATATTATTCCATATTATTCCATGTGAAAATTATTCAATATGAATTTTATTCCATATTATTCCATTTGAACATTATTCCATATGGAATGATTTTATTTAGCAGTTCCATACTATTTAGAATATGAGAAGGGTTATTTAAACATGATAATGTGTAAATTTCCACGAAAGACTGACCTCACTGCTCAAATCAAGCTACATCGATGTGTAACGCGGCCTTATAAGTAAAAAAAGCGTAGATGAGTAACCACTAATAAATATTTTAAGAACAACGCGTATAGCATTTAAATCATTACAGCTGCCCACATGAAAAACAAACCAGATTTCGAGGTAAATAACAGCTATCTTTCGCTTCAACTTTCAATCATAGAGCAACATGAAAGCCCTTTTCTCTAAAGGAAGAGGCAGTTACGCAAATGTCGCAGGAAGACAGTACATAAGGCAGCAGTCAAGCCTTGTGGCACGTTTGAGTTTATGGCAGTTTTGAAGGCGAGTTCAAGTAGCAACTCGACAGAATAGACTTTTGTTTTTTCATGCCGAGTACGGTCTGGAGGGCAGCAACGGTGTGCTGTAATGGAGCTGTCAGTGAGATTATTTTGTGGTGAAGCATTCCATTAATTTCAAAATCCATTATGCTCATGAATGTCACGCGCTGTACAGAAAGAAGTATATATATACACGTACACAAATTCGTTTCGATTGACCCACAGGCAACTGTATGGAGCTCTCAGCGAGGTGACCTTGTGTATTCCATTAATCTTGAAATTAATTATACCCAAAAATGTCTCGCGATATACAGCAAGAAGTATACACGTACACAAATTCGTATACAAGAAGTATACACGTACACAAATTTATGTACAAAAATATACACATTCACAAATTTGTGTGCAAGAAGTATACACGTACACAAATTCGGACTGTTGCCATATTAGAGCAGGCAACTTGAACTTGAACTTGAAAGTGAGAGCCGACAGTGTCGGGATCTTAGTAATGGCCTACAATTCCCTCTGCAATGCTCGCAATATTCGCACACAAAATTCAGCGCCTGTGTACCAGACGTGTCCGAAAAACCCCCAATCCTTGTCACAAACTACCATTGACTGTTGTTCAGGACGCAACCTAACGTATGCAAACTACCATGGCACAGTCCGGTAGCCACGCTGGTCGTTGCCGGAAGCGGTACTTACCGCTGCTCGGTCCGCGGCTGCGGAGGTGTGAAGGAAGGCCTGGCCAACCTCAGAGCCAGACCGCCAGTGGTCGCTGCTCGAGGATGCGGTTTGTTAGCGAATTTGTGCGAGAGGGCAGCGCTTCGAGTTATTTTCCTCTCAAGCAGGAAACTTTCTCATAACGGTTACAGTATACTTCTAATATCATTGTCATGTTGAAGAATGAATGTCGATAGGACCGGAAAGAATTTAGATCAGAGTAAATTTGTGCGACAGGGCAGTCCCTCAAGTTATTTTCTTCTCTAGCAGGAAACTTTCTCATAATGATCACACTATATCGTTATGTCGTTTAAGAATAAATGTCGAAGGTATTAGAATGAAGCTCGTTAAGAATGTCTTTTATATTACAGAGAATTTCATTACCAATGTTGCTAAGATTGTAAATTTATCCGTTCATAGCTTTTCGATTCACTTACTCTGTGATCAAAATAGAGTTGAGTTTTTGTAAACAAGAATGAATTAAATGATGAATTAAAATTCTATTAAATTTTAGTGCTATAAGCAACCAAATTTGATTGTTATATGTTAAACAACCATTTTAAATTGCAGTACGATAAGCAACTACATTAAATTGTAATAGGATAAACAAAAATTTTAAATTGTGATATGATGAGCAACCATTTAAATATTGATGTAATGTGATAAGCAACCATATTTAATTACATAACGATGAGCAACCACGTGAAATTACAACCATATTTTATTGCTATATGAAAAGCAACCGTATTAAATTAAATATTACAAGCAACCATAATGAATTGAAATGACATTGACAGATATTTTTTCATTAATTTGGGTGTTACGGGTAGGAATCTAATTTATTTTTTTAAAGTTTATCTATTAGGAAATAACTAATAATCAGCCACGTGAACTCTACGCCAACTGCAAGGTCGGCTCGTGTAATAATCTTCTCACATGCTTTCTTAAAAGTTACGTATAAAGTACTTTTTTGTATTTTTTATACTGTCATCACTAAAACCAAAACTTTTGTTGGCATTTATTAAGCCCTTCATATGTAATCTCTTGGCAGGTACGAGTAGAATATTTTTCTCATTTCAAGTTGAGAACTTGAAGCTAAAAAAAAATTAGCCATCTCTTCAAGTCAGCATTTCATTCATGAGTTTGAGTTGCAGATTACATTTAAGTTTTTTTATCGATCTTAATTTAGAAATTCTCAGGCTGCAGGTTTTATTTCTCCAGATATTGTTAGGAGTACATGCTTATATAGGCGTAAAATAGGAAAGTATTTATGCAGTTTTCGGCTCAAATACGAATTTTATTAACGCAAAAAGTTTCAAATTTAGAAGTTGCGCATATTTTTATGCATCAGAAAGGGGATAAAAAATTAATTTTTGTGGGCCTCGCCGATAGAGCTTAGAAGCGTTTGCTCATTTGAGAATTGTTTGACATATCTGTATCATGTAACATAACTTCTTAAAGTTGTATTCGTTGTTGATGGTCCACATAGTTGGGCAGATTAGGTTAAGATAGAGATATTTTTTACTCAGGTGCAAATTTGGAACATTAACAATTCATATGTAGAAACACGAATTTATTAAACGAATTACTGATAAATAGCATTCAAGTACTCTTTACTTCTTCGTCCTGTTGAATTCAATACCGTCCTCGCGACACATATAGGGAGCGATTGAGCAACAGCTTTTTTTTAATTTAAAATTAACAGGATTTTTTTTTAGGAATTAAAGAACTAAAATATCTGATTTATTCAAAGCTTCGTTCATTTTGCCAACATAAATGTATGACTGTTTCTCCATCTAGTCTGTTAACACTCATTAGAATATTAAACAAATTTACCTATGTTATCCAAATGTGAAATTTGAAATGGCTCAGAGGATATTTTATAGGGTATTAATAGCTCGTGCTATGGTAGAAACTTTGCTTAAATTTGAGCACCAACACACACCACACACTCAAGCACTCTAATATTTTATTCATACCAACAAACGTTTACTGCAGTATGTATCAGTGTCGTAATGAACACTCTAATATTTTATTTTACCAACAAACATTTACTGCAGTACGTAGCAGTGTCGTAATGAACACTCTAATATTTTATTTCACCAACAAACATTTACTGCAGTATGTAGCTGTGTCGTAATGAACACTCTAATATTTTATTTCACCAACAAACATTTACTGCAGTATGTAGCTGTGTCGTAATGAACACTCTAATATTTTATTTCACCAACAAACATTAACTGCAGTATGGGTCAGTGTCGTAATGAACACTCTAATATTTTATTTTACCAACAAACGTTTACTACAGTATGTATCAGTGCCCGTGATAAATGACATTAGAATGAAATGAATGGTATTATTAGATAAAAGTCATTTATATAATCGCTGGTATTTACATATATATAATGCGATTTTCACATGTAGCTTGAAAAAATGTTAAATTCTTGCCCTTTCTCAATAATTGTTGAATGCTGTTCAGTTTTACTTCTGTTTTATTGAATCAAAATGTTTTTTTCATTGTCTTAGAGAGTCTAACATTGTCCCAATGGGCGTTCAGTTCTCAAACAAATCTTTCTGACCCCTAATCATCTAACATACGTATCGATTTTTGACAATATGTGTAAACGAATGCTGCAAATATAATTCTTCCATTAATAAATTATTTAATAAATGCCTACTAACTTCAAATAAGAAAGTTGTGCGTTGAATAATTCAAATTTTTTCTAATGAAACAGAAAAAGAGTTTTGGGCAGACTTGAATAAAACTGCATTTTAAGTCCACGGATTCTAGACCGAATATTTAACTATCTTTTCTGTTGGATGGTAACGTTTTCAAAAAAGTCCTAAAATTTCGGAAAAACGTCTAAGATCTCATTTTTTTGGACAGAGTGTTTTTTTTTATTTGATTCTTTCTATCATTACTCAGACTTTGGAATGTATGATGCGTTTCTACAGTAATCTTACAATGTTCTCACCACAGTTGTGCAAACGAGTGTACGTTTGGATAAGAATTTGTGGTATATGAAAATTGGAATCGTATAATGGATAAAATGAGCTCTATCCTGATGTAGCTATAATACTCACAAATAGAAATATGTAATTTTGGTGGAAGATCAAACAGTAATACAAGAAGAATAGCGAATGAACGTGTCTCCATGGAAGAAAAATTTGATGTTAAAACAATGAGTAATTTATTCATTGCTGCCTGGTAGTTTCTTCGCTCCAGCATCAAACGGCATGTATTGGAGTTGCTTAGTAAAATAAAGGGGAATCACATCAATAAAAGGAGGAAAGAGTAACTGCATTATTCGGAAAGCATTGCATGCTAAGAAGAAGATACCTGATCACAGCGCTGTGACTGCTTGGAAATTTATGCTTTTGAATTTCAATTTGTTTGCAATGAAATTTAGTAGGAGTTGATCTTGGGTCCCAAATGCACTCATTACTTAATTTCCCTTGATTTAGTTTGCCACAGTAATATAGCAATGTTTAAGTAAACCAGCATTGAAAAATGTTGAGCAACTCTTTTCTTGCTTTATAAAACGAGTATTATGAGACAACACGCACATTTCGACGAATATTTCCTTTCTGTAAATGAATGAGTAACATCGGAGGAAAATCAATTATTTTTCAAAAATCAATTTACAGTAAGGCTGAACGGTTTGGTATGATGATTGCTGATCTGTAAATTTACTTCCAAGCGTAAGTCAGCACAAACACAGCACAAACTTGACACGCTCAACTTAAACTTTGGAAGGAACTACTCTTCAGCGATGAAGAAGGTTTGATGAATAACCCAGAAAAGCAAAAATATGAGCTGATGCGGAAAAAAAGTAAAGAATTTTGCAAAACCGTCACTCACAAGCTAGTTATTCGAAAAGTGCCATTTTCGAAAAATGTCTTTTTCAGATGAGGTGGGCTTGCCTGTAAATTCATGACTGTCTTCTTATTCGCATTGAAAGTTTTTTGGTTCTGTCGATCAAAAAGCACGAATTTTCAGGAAACATTTTATCTATGCTTGCGTTATTACTCTATTTCCATTATTCACCAGAAGCCTCTACATTTGTGAAGGATTAAACCATGAGAAGCTGACGTGGCAATACGAAAGTTGAGTAAAAAGGATTGGATGGCATTTGTTTCTGAAGCCGAAACTTCGTTGGGATTTTATTGAATCTCATCGAATAGTTTTGGAAAATTTATGAGTTGAGCAGTCTTACAGAGACGAAATTATAATATATTCACCCTGAAATGTAACATACGTTCGTGAATATAAAATCAGCGGAAGGAAAATATTGTGGATGCATTTAATAGCAAAGTATCAAAGCTTATAGTAAAAAGTGTCTTCATCATCAGCAGAGTTAAAGCATCGTTGTCGACGATATCAGTGACCGAAGAGCATCATTTCGCTGTCACAAAATGCTCGTAAAGATGACACTTCAGATATAACGTGAAGAAGATCTCGCTTGATGGCTCTCGCACGCCTGCAGGCAACCCTGTTAATGATTTTGCTCTGAAAGTCTGCTGTAAAAGCAGTATTATTAAATTCTCGATTTATGCTTTTAAAAATTAAATGTTCGCGTAGCACAGAGAGGCTTTAAAGTCGGCATGTAAGGCGTAGATAATATTGTGTAAGCGAATCAGACGCAGAATATTAATATTTCCAAGATATATCTTCTTGAAAAATAGCAAATTAGTTAAATTAAAATTAATGTAATTTACCATTGAATCCACAAAGAATCGTTCCTTGAAAAATTCTCACATAAATGATATTTTTTAACTTCACTGAATTTCATTGCTATGATTGAAAACTAGTCCAGGTAATAAAATTAATCAGCACAATTGACTTCGCTGTCGAAATATCTTTTAAATAACTTGTGACACAGTGCTAAGCAACTCCAAATCTTCGACGAGTTTTATACCAGGTACAAATAAGGTTCTGGTTTGTGTAGAATACCCTGAAGCCATTAATACTTAATTTGAAAACAAGTCATTTCTTGATAATTATTTACACAAAATCAAAAATATAGCAATGTTCTGCAATGCAATTTTCAAACTAGAACGCATTTTTACAAACGTCGTCGAGTCAGTGGAAAGCATGAGCAGAAATCATTTTTAAAACGCATTAAAAACATTACCAAAACTGGCGATGCACCATGAGCACAACCAGGCTTGTTTCTCTCAGTAACTTGCTTTCTGTTTCCGTGTAGTGCTGCTGTGTCAGAACGCTGACCCTCTTTTCCAGTTTTTGAATTTCACTTATTCTCTGCAATATCCTTGAGTGTAAAATTGCTATGCTTTGGGTGAAACAAGAAATAGAGATGACCATTAACTTCGCTTAGCATTGCTCATATAGATGAATGACGAAATGTTGATAAACTTCATTTTATACTGGGATAAATTTCTAATTTTGAGCTTCTTATGATCACTGTCTTTTAAATTTTTCATGATTGACCATTACAAGCATTGTTAAACGTCGTTAAATTTTGTTAATAATGGTGGTCGAGGTGGAATATGATTCATAATGAGGCGGAAAAACTGAAAAACCTTCAGGCTAACAATTTTTCGACTCATTCGAGGCTTTTATTCAACTCCTAAAATACGTTCTGCAAATTTTTCGAATAGCTATTTTTAAAAACTTTCCTGATCTTAATTCAAACAATTTCATCTTGTAAAATTTAGAGGATAGCTATCGAAGTTCACGTGTTATGCCTCACTCAGTTGATTAGCAAATCAGCATTTTGTGAACTCATATGCTCCTCGAACATGGATGCTGAAAAGTGGTTGACTGGTAAACTCTTGAGCTACGCCACGTTGAAAGTCTTAGCTGCATAAAAGCTGACAGAATTCAAGAGACTTTTATTCCTCTCCTTCCTCGAGATGATCACGGTCCATTACAAGGATGATGCTACCTCCAAAAAAATAGCTGAAATTTTTTACGTCGACGTAATCATTAGAAGTTTCTTGTCGTCCTCAAATTAATGGTCGATCTGAGCTCCTCCGGAATAAGGTTCGGGCGGTTCTTCTTCTTCGCAAATGAAGCGATGAAGGAATGAACTATGATTTCCCTGCGACAGTTTTCCAATCAACATGAGTGGTTTTCGAGGTAAAAGCAGTAGTTTATTTATTTTGCAAGACTATTTGCATTCTGAACCAGTTTTAGTTGGTGATGGTGATTTTCCACAACTCAAGAAATCGCAGAAGAAAAAATTTCCCCTCGAGCGTCTTTGTATCGTTGACTGCGACTTAAAAGATTGCTATGTTATTTCAGTACTAATTCTTCATTTCTTGATTAACGTGGCTTGATTTTGCAATGGAGCTTCTGCTTGTTGCAAATACGACATAAATATTGTGACAATAATGAAATCAACAACTATTACACAAGTGAACTACGATGCATTCTCTGGTAAATACGACATAAATCTTGCAATAATTGTAAATAAACTGGGCAGTGAACCCATTTAGCAGTTATGAGGGTTCGCTACTCGGGGTTGATGGAGGAAGGCAGATGGACGCGGTCTCATGCTGTACCACCGACATCCCATTTCAGCATCAAGCATGGTATAGACGGGAGAGCATCGCAGCTTTGCTGTACAGACGGATTTTGAAAACAACCAACCTGCTATAGCGATTGTTCAACTTTCGGCGACAGTTCAACATTCCGCAAAAGATCTCGTTCTTCAGGCGAACACAATTCGGCCCTGGGTTGGACAATTAGAGGCAACAGATAGTACGCAAAGAACAGACACACTTGACCGACGCAGATCTATGAGAACACCAGAAAATGGGGAGCGAGTGAGAACAGCGATGGTGCTGTCGCCGTGACGTTCTGCCCGACGGCATGCTGTTGCTTGGGAATAACCGACGGCAGCGTAAGAAGTATTTTACGTATTGATTTGATCCGACCGCAAATTAAAAAAATTTAGCCGCTCAAATGAAATGTTTTCCACCACATCCCTCCAATACTTTGAATTTTCATAAAAAGGTAAAATACATACCCACATATTTCTGTGAGTGATAAAACTATGGTAAATATTTTTTCAAAAATCAATGCCAAAATCTTGCCGCAAATTTTAATGTAACGCTGAATATCAGCCTTGTGCCACTTCAACATTACTACGTTACTATAGTGATGCCCAGTAAATGCACTTATCTCTTTTTAGCAATTTCTACACGAAAACCGTGCTCTGTTCAGCTTCCACTGACAGTCCAAGCCAGAGTAAAACAACTTTCCAAGTAACCTCAGTGTCTCAAGTAACTAGTCAGTGATTTCAAGTAATTAGTCAGTGATTTCAAGTAGCTAGCCAGTGATCTCAAGTAACTAGTCAGTGATTTCAAGTAATTAGTCATTGATTTCAAGTAGCTAGCCAGTGATCTCAAGTAACTAGTCAGTGATCTCAAGTAATCAGTCAGTGATCTCAAGTAACTAGTTAGTGATCTCAATAGAGACCACTATTACCTGTGGCTTAATTGAGAGAGAACACCAATAGCTTGCTCACTAACTAGAATCTGAGCGCCGGTGACAGAACGGAAGTCTCAGATAGTCACATAAATCGTCCACGATTTTTTCAGAGACAATTATTCCAGAATTTTGCCCAGAGCGCGTGAGGCAGCGGGACACCAGGGAGTACAGATGCTGTCACTGAGGCAACACACAACCGCTGTCGATGGGGCCGGCTTGCTGAGGTAATGAACTGCTCGATAGCTAAGGACACTGCCACTCAAATTTTGAAAAATGGCGTCCACTTACAGCAGTCAAAATGTGCCTGCCAACCAACTACGCGTTCGCAGCTTGTGCTAAAAAATGACGAACTGATGATTGCATTAGCCAAAAATTACAAACTGATGATGGAATTAGCCAAAAATGACGAACTGATGATGGAAATAACACACAATCAGAGATGACAGTTTTTATTTCTTGCGATGTGTAAAATACATTATCAACAGTTTTGTGAAAATCATGCTCGACTTTTCATCACATAAACCAGAAAGTCGCTTTGTGCTCAGGATCCCCGTTCATTTTTTTCTACGGTAGTGAAATCTTTGCAGAAAATTTGACAGGAAGCTTGCATTTCATATCACGTTTCCTTTCGATCACCCACATGAAGTTTGATCTCTTTCACAGAAAGCTGAGCAAAGGCTGCCTCGTTGGCAGGAACAAATACCAAACTTTCGCTTTAACGAGCACAATTTGACTTCTTCGCGGCGCTCATGATATGCTCGTGTGTTAGAGCCTCAATCAAACAATCCAGAAGAAAACCCAGACCAACAGAATAAATGCTCAGAATAAACACTCGTTTTTCTATATCTTTTTTAAACTTCAGGATTAAATTCTCGTATGGAAAGGTTGGAAGAAATAAAACTGCGATACTATTAGGCATTTATGCGTAAGTTTTCAGTTCTGATAGCTTGCAGCAATCATGCCTAGGAGTTACATCACAGTATATTTAACGATACTTTATTGTGAGACTTCATTATTATTCTTTCATTTTGTAGATGAAAATTCTTACTAAATGTATGCAGGACAAATGAGACATTTGTGAATTCTAACAGATGTCCTACAAAACCCTATCAGAAACATAGATATTAATAAGACGCTTGCAACTGAGCTCATCATCCTTTTTATATTGAATTTTTTTCTGGCAATTGTCATCTTTCCAAAAAACTATCTCAGCAAATTGAAATTAATTTTACGTCAGTGAAAGGCAGTAGATTCAATATAGGCATTTGGATGTGTGTGGCAAAATCAGCAACATTAGATTTTATCGATACAAAGTATGAAGGAAGAATAGCCTAGAAAACGCGCTACAATTAAGTGATAATTCTCCACACAACAAGAGCTAATTCTAGATGCAACACTTGCAAATTTTAAAGGCAACTCATGCTAATTTTAAAAGCCCCTAGTGGTAATTTTAAATGGAACACTTGAAAATTATAATGCAACTCGTGCTAATTCCAAATGAAACTTGTGCTAGCTTTCAATGCAACACAAATTGATTCTACACGCAACACGTGCGAATTTGATGATTTTTTCCATTGTTCATCCACCATGATACGATGAAGATCTTCAAGCGAAATTCCATACCTTTTTGAATAGCTTTTTATATAAAAAAACTGTAATTTTTAAATTCAGCTCGGGTTCTGACTCACGTAATTAATTTCATATTTTTTTTGTTGATAAATTTCTAGGAACAAAGATGCAAGTTTGAAGCTCCAAAAAAGTCCTCCATGCATAAGGCTTTTAAAGATCATGAGTAATGATTGAAAGGACGGTTGATTGCTGTGTAAAGGTTTTAATTTTCTAAGAATTGAAGGACAAGGAAATTTAATGAGACGTGTTTTGTCATAATTAATTATCACACATACTGAAATGCCTCGCTGCCATTTTTTGTGTTTCGTTTGTGTGTGTGCATGTGTGTGTGAGTGTGTGAGTACGTGTGTGTGTGCTTAATTATTGCTCAGACGGTGAGTAGTCGTGAGTGTGAGTCTTCTTTGAGCAGTGAGCACAATGCGTGTGTTCACGTAGCACTTCGTGCCCACCTCGTCTTTGTTGTTTACGTGAACATACTTTGTTGTTTACGTCTTTGTTGTTTACCTGAACATACTTTGTTGTTTACGTCTTTGTTGTTTACGTGAACATACTTTGTTGTTTACGTGAACATACTTTGTTGTTTACGTGAACATACCTTGTTGTTTACGTGAACATACTTTGTTGTTTACGTGAACATACTATGTTGTTTACGTGAACATACTTTGTTGTTTACGTGAACATACCTTGTTGTTTACGTGAACATACTTTGTTGTTTACGTGAACATACTTTGTTGTTTACGTGAACATACCTTGTTGTTAACGCGAACATACTTTGTTGTTTACGTGAACATAATTTGTTGTTCACGTGAACATACTTTGTTGTTTACGTCTTTGTTGTTTACGTGAACATACTTTGTTGTTTACGTGAACATACTTTGTTGTTTATGTGAACATACTTTGTTGTTCACGTGAACATACTTTGTTGTTTACGTGAACATACTTTGTTGTTTACGTGAACATACTTTGTTGTTTACGTGAACATACTTTGTTGTTGACGTGAACATACTGTGTTGTTTACGTAAACATACTTTGTTGTTTACGTGAACATACTTTGTTGTTTACGTGAACAGACTTTGTTGTTTACTTGAACATACCTTGTTGTTTACGTGAACATACTTTGTTGTTTACGTGAACATACTTTGTTGTTTACGTGAACATACTATGTTGTTTACGTGAACATACTTTGTTGTATACGTGAACATACTTTGTTGTTTACGTGAACATACTTTGTTGTTTACGTGAACATACTTTGTTGTTTACGTGAACATACTATGTTGTTTACGTGAACATACTTTGTTGTTTACGTGAACATACTATGTTGTTTACGTGAACATACTTTGTTGTTTACGTGAACATACTTTGTTGTATACGTGAACATACTTTGTTGTATACGTGAACATACCTTGTTGTTTACGTGAACATACTTTGTTGTTTACGTGAACATACTATGTTGTTTACGTGAACATACTTTGTTGTATACGTGAACATACTTTGTTGTATACGTGAACATACTTTGTTGTATACGTGAACATACTTTGTTGTTTACGTGAACTTACTTTGCTGTTTTCGTCTTTGTTGTTTACGTGAACATACTTTGCTGTTTTCGTCTTTGTTGTTTACGTGAACATACTTTGTTGTTTTCGTCTTTGTTGTTTACGTGAACATACTTTTTGTATATTCTGCGATATTGTAGAAACATGCCTATATGGTTTTATTAGAAGTACGTACCTCAGGTTGTTCATTTATTTCAAAAATGGGAAAAAATTATTTTAGCTCTTTGATTCTAAAAAAATGTCAACGAGCATAATTTGTTTTTCTTCTGGTATTTGGTGCAGGGTGCTTGAAGTGAAACAGATTTGTAACGCGTTGTGGGTATTTCTTTGTCCCTCATTTCTTTGCCTGGATAAGAACACGAGGGAACTTTCAGAGCAAAGACTGTCTCACTGAAGAGACGTCAGATGCAAAAACTAAAATCACAAATTTGTCGTACTATCACGATAATATTTATCATGTGGAAGCATTTGGAATTCTTAAATGCAAAGAATTTCTGGCGGAATCAGTTTTCATTTTACGCTGTAAAAATTCAGAAATCTCATTATTACCGGAAAGACTCGTTCCCCAAATCTCTTTAATTAAAGTTTGTGACGAAGCTGATATTAACATTGGTTACGCTAGGATTTCAGATTTCGATTCATGCGTGCCCGATTGCGCTCAGATAACCCAAATTGCATGTTCTTTTCAGGAAATTGATGTGCTAATTTAGTTATGAAAATGCGTTCAGTCTCTTCGGATGAGTCAAGCGAATAGAAAACGAAACGGATTAATTTAAAATCATCCTATCGTTATTTTAAGACAACTATCAGGCTCTACTTGGCCAATTTCAGAAGTTGGAAATTCTTAATAGCTGTTTTTGCTTGATGTGCTCAAAGGTCTTTATTATCTAACCACTTTTCTCCAGTGTTAACTACAGGGTGTCCCAAAAAATGTACTCACTATTTGATTGCCAAGTACTCATGTATTTTGTTTCAGTATAAACAGTGTAAAATAGTGTTTACTGACCAAAAAAACAAGTCTAGTAAGTTTTATCGAAGAAAAAGCATTAAATTTAAGAAAGTTGAACGTCATGAAAGAAGACAGTCGCTCCTGAAAGGAAAACCAAGTATACATCAATAACCGTCAGTCAGAGGATGTGCACATTTTTCGCGACGCCCTTTATAAATGCTACTTCTCTGTCTAATCATAGTCATTCAGAGAAAATGCTTGTGAAGTGGATATTAGCATCAAAAGATCACAGCCCTCAACCGGGGGACCACCGTGCGATGCCTCCACAAAGATTACCACAGCTCCTCTAAGTGCGTAATGACGCAAGTTATCATTTCCCTTCGCTGTATTTTTCTCAATTACTCGCTCAAATTATTCCAGTATCTCAAATGGCCTTGCATGTAAGTGTCATTTAAGATAATGTTAACGTATGCAAGTTATTCGAGATAATCCTCTTAGATGCTTAAATGCTGGTGCATGTCTTGCATGTTTTTATGTCATCCTTCATTACAGTTACGAACGAAATCTACATAACTTGTGAGACAGCAGCGTACGCCTGATGCACAACGAGAACAATTATGGTGGAGGTTTTTTCCTTAAATGCTAGTGATCTTAAATAAATTTTAGTGTCATGATATCCAAAATTAGCGCATATTTTGAAGCGACTTTTGTTCCACCCTATGAAATTCATCCATGAGTAATTACATCTTGACGTCAGCATGTCTCATCAGAAACAAACACACATTAACATAAGTAAAAAATCTGCTCAAAAATTCAGCCATGAATCAAATGGAAAAGCATTCTCCATGTCTTCTAGAGAGTGAAACATTGTGCCAGCTGTGAGATACTGCCACCGGACTCGCAGCTAGTATCTTCAGTCCATTTCCACGCTGGGACGCAGCTGCGAAAATATCAGAGAACGACCACTAAAACTTTAATCTTAAACGTGGACGAATGATTTGAAGTCCCAAGCAAAACAGAAATGTTTGGAACTGATCACTAAAATCCCATTCTTGAACATGTACGAATGATACGAAGTCCAAAGTAACAAAACATGGATGGAACTGATCGTTAAAACCCCAGTCTTAAATATGGACGAATGATTGAAAGTCCCTGTCTACATTGTCCGTCTTCGTTCATCCACAAATTTGTGCAGTCGCCACTAGCATTAATAGTGCTGCACTTTTGTAAAAAACACGATTCCAGTGCTTGTGCAAAACAACTATTTTCTAGAAGCTCTTTTCATGGAAACTCCCGCTCAGTGTTCGGTTGTGTTTTTTTTGCATGCGGGCGTGGGATCTTTGGTTGTCCTTGAGAAATTTGATCTATTGCCGGGGTCAATTTGTTCAAAGATCAGGCGCATAATACCTTAGATATAGAGCATAAATTATTGCGTCTGATTCTTTACGGACTTGCAATTTTGCGAGCTTGGAGGGACAGTGGCAGGCCACCGCCATCACGAATGAAGTGTTGACTGCTCTACTGGATTATCAAGTAAATGACATTAGGCCCATAAATATTGCGCAGTGCTGCAGATAGTACTTATGTATGCAGCAGGGTAGCAGTTCTTCCTTAAGCGTACGACTAAGTGTAACAGTGGAGCCACACATATTCCTTAGGGGGTATACTGGTCGGCCACCGGGCTTCTGTTTATCATTTAAGCACAGCGCAGGATGCTTGCACGTCATTAAAATACCATGTAGGTTCTGAGCCTCAAGTAAAAAGTAAAGATACCATGTAGGTTCTCAGCCTAAGCTAAATAATAAAGATACCATGTGGGTTCTAAGGCCTACAGAAAACAACACTGCAGAGGCAACACGACAAAGTCAAAATACTCATCATCCATCCACAGATGTTTCAATTCCAATTTCTGGTAACGAAACCCGCGAGAGAGCAGCGGGCACCAAGAACTGCCATCGAAGACTGGGGCATTGAGTACTTGTGCATTAGATTTTTTTAATTATACTGAAAACAATGCAATGAGATATCCGGATGTAAGAAATTGGAAGATGTTATCATGAGAGAGTTAGCATGAGTAGCACCGGTTGTATTTTCGCCGCTTTATAAATGTTGCCAGCATTGCGGAGAAGCGATTCACTCGTATCTTCATTATTCAAATTATTAATTTCCAAAATCGCCAAATCGGTCTGGCTTACGAAAATTCCCATATTATGCAAAATGTTATTTGAAAAGCTGTCAAATTTAATCATTTTAGCAAGAACCAAAAGGTCAATGATCAGGTAACTCCGAGAAAGCGTTCATTCTGCTGAGTAAATAGAGTAACGCAGGAAAAATACCCCCACCAACAGTAGCTCCTTCCTCACAATTTCGACCTCTATGAAATCGTTCATTTCGTACCATTTCAAATTTTTGATCCACCTCACCCTTTATTTTGAACATTTTAATAAGGTTCAAAGCGCTCACTAGGTAAAGTTCTCTCACTTGTTACCGGAACTTGGTTTTTAGGCCCGGGCCCAAAGTACTCCTTTGCTTGGGCCAGGAAAAGGGTCGTGTCTTGAAGGCCCCTAAAGCAGCTGTAGCCATCAGCATGCAAATGGGCTCGTTGTGGGGATTACCATTTAAAGGACTTCTGCACCGTAATCTTAACTGGCACGTGAAGTGCAACGCGAGTCCGTGACATGAGGTGAACGTCCCCAAATTATTGCGTCTGATTCTTTACTGACTTGCAATTTTGTGAGCGTAGAGGGGCAGTGGCAAGCCACTGCCATCACGAATGAAGTGTTGACTGCTTTACGGGATTATCATATAAATGACATCTCTTGGAGCCTTAATTACCGCATGGAAGAAAATCTAAGTGCGCGAGTGTGCTCAAGTCGTAGTGCCTCACCCGTTTCCGGGCTGGTCATTTTGCTGAGCGAGAAGCATAGTTATTTGCAGGCAATTACATTTGATGTGGTTTGATTTAGTATTTAATTTAGTTTGATTTCGTATTTTATTTAGTTTGATTTCGTTTTAATTTAGAGTTCAAGGTTTAAGTTGTGGTTTGTTTTCAGACTTTGTGAAGGGGTGAGGAAATTTGTTTGAAGGTTTGAAAGGGTTTATTCATAACGTTTGAAAAATTTGAGACTGGTGTCAAATAAATGACTCAAATACCAGGTTAAATCATGGAGGATCTTTCAACAACTTTAATTTGGCAAGATTCCTTCCTTGAGAAGTTGCCGTAGCCCTACACAGGCGATTCAATAAACTCGCATTCTTACGGTATGAAAAATTTGCACATACTTATTTGCCATAGTTTATCTCAAGAACAATATGTACGGAGAGCACGCACAGTTTTTTCTACTCAATTGAGAAAAAGTAATAAGCCTAGGAACACATGGATGATAAATAAATCATTCCGACAAAAAAAAAGTAGAAAACACCTCAAGAAGCCATCAAAATCTGACTCCAGCGAAGAAAAGAACGAATAACTGCGTTTACAAAAGCGCTGAACAACTCACAACAACCGAAAGTTAAAAATATCGATCAATAATTCAGAGCAGGCTGTTTACTTTCAGAAAAAAAAATTTCCATTGAAACAAAAACAAAAAGCAATGTGGAATTAAAATCTACGCACCAAATTTCCGCAGTAGAAGAAAAGAAAGTAATCGTTTGAAGCGCGTCGGGTAGAAGTGATTTTATGTGTGATAAAAAAAAACACTTTTCAAATGCATATAAAGATGGAAACCTTTCATGCAGCGAAGTAACGCAAAGTAGAAGGGAGAACAGTGCCTCTCTAAGTTATAGGAACTCATATCATGGGCCGGGATCTTATAACAATCAGAATTTGACTGACCAGGCAGAAACGGGTGAGTTTTAACCGAGGGATGTCTAGTTTCCACTGGCGTGTGCGCTGCAAGTGGTCGTGGTGCCGATGGCTGGTTGTCGCTGCCGTAAAAGCGGCCTAATCTACCCTGTCATGGTCACGTTCGGTGGAGGAGATGTTGGTGCAACTCAATGCTTCTATTGTATAGTCAGAGCGCCGGTTGCCTCGTGCTTGCTGGAGTGGGCACTCACGCGCTTGGGTGATCACGTACTTACTTGAGTGGACTCTCTACAGCAGGCATATACTTGCTACACTCGGCATATATTCGCTACAGTGGGCTCATACTTGCTACGCTTAGCAAATTGCTCACTACAGTGGGCTTGTACTCACACGTACTTACGAGTTTTCTTCTAAAGTATGAAATTACAATGCATGACCCAAATGAAACTGCCACGAAATGTACCAAATAAATACTTCCATGCAAACCGATCTAAGAATAGAATCTGAGCCTGACTTCCTTATCACAAGTTTCTCGTGTGCTTCAGGCGTGCGAACAGAAGCGGATCCTCAAAAGTACCAAACCGGGAGCGCACAATCAAGGAGCTTTGAATATCGTCTTCCTTTTAATGTTCGCGTTCTCTGTTCTGCTGGTGATGCTCACGAAACAAAGGTCTTTGGCCTCCCAGTCGCGTTGTCGAATGCGAAATTAAGTTCGTGTGTTTTGGGCTTCCGTGCGACCGGCCTACCCTCCAGAGAGTGCTTTTAGGCTGCGAGATCGGCTCGAGAGCAGTGCAATGCGCGGCTGACTGCGAGCTTTGCGATAGCTGAGCATTTTTACAGCCTTTACTAGATATTAGGTCCTGCACTTCAATCGCCTTCTTATACACGTAATGGTGCCGGCTTTGATTACCTTCTTACAAATGTAATGTGTGTGTCGATGGGGTCTTACTTGTTTCGCGTAGCAGGGTTGGATAGCCTCACGGAACCCAGTCTAACTTTTTCGCCGCCTGCATGCATGTTTTTCGCCGCCTAAGCGATTTAAGCGATTAATTTTAAGCGATTTAAGCGATTAAATCGCTTATGCGGCGAAAAACATGCATGCAGGCGGCGAAAAGTTATGCTGGGATGTAGTGTCACTTGTTTTGCATTCTCTTCATCCGCTTCGTCCGAATGTGGTGCGTGCCCTCAGGGTCTTCTAATATTAATTATGTTGTGTGTTTTCAAAATGGATTGTAGATTTTACTATTTCAAGTGCAAATAACGTACATTGTGCCTTCCATTAGCAGGATACCAGAAACACTATTCTGAAGATTTTGTTACTCTTTTTACTGTAAACATCCGTCTCCCAAGGTATTGAACTTTGTTTTATTATATCTTTCTCGCTTTCTCACAGTATGATAGGCCGTGACCTGTGGCTGGTGACTGGAGACTATAGATCAGAAATACAAACATTTCCCACGTTCCAGAACGATCAATTTTAAAGTTACTTCACTAGGTGTCAGAAAAAAACTTTATGAAAATAACATTTCCCAGTCGCAAACAACTTTTCCTTTCTATCGATAATGCCAGTTGTCACACCTTAAACAAAGACCCTTAAAAAACTCTTGCAAAAATCAAAACGATATGAACAGTTGGGAAGCAACAGGGGGCTATTTCCAGAGCATAACGCGACGCGCTATGTTAACTGCAGCTCGGGATCGACATGCACTCTGAGCTCAGTCCTGTTTGTTCTGGCATTGAAACGGCGAGCGTCCGTGCATGGAGACTGAGTGATAGCGTAAGGTAACAGCTGTGCAGTCTTGATGGCAATACCCTCTAATTGTCTGATGGCGATACTGTTGCGTGAGGTAAAATAGCTGTACAGACTTGATGGCAATACCCTCTAATTGTTTGATGGAAATACTGTAGACTTAGCGATGGCGTGAGGTAAAATAGCTGTGCAGGCTTAATGAAAATATCCTCTCCTTCACAGAGTAAACAGAGCAAGCATGGCAACTAGTCCTACTTTTGTCGCATCATGGCATTAAGAAGTTGTTCGCCTCTTCTATAATTTAATGTCATTACGCTACATTTTTAATCAAAGTTTAGTCTAATGAGAGAAAAATTCTCAAATAAACTCAAGGCGCGCTGTTGTGGATAAATTTCGAAAGAATTTCAAGACATAAATTTGAATTTTGTCAAACTGTGTGAAAGTTTCGTCTAAATAAAATTTCCTTGGATACTGAAGTAGTTGGCAGTATTCTAAAGCCTGGACTTTGTAGAATTAGCTTAACGAATTCGAACTCAAAGCCGTCTTTGAATCTTATGTGTACATGACGTCAGCAGCTATATGACCTGATGATATAAGGCCCTTAAAAATACCCACCCAATAACTGACAGGTTAAAGCGCATCATGCATGCAGAACTATATCTTGCTAAAAATTAGGGAAAGTTTAGTCAACATGTTGCCTGCAGTTAGTTAAACTGAAGTTCAGTGTTCAACTCAAATTTGAAGTCAATTTTTGTGAGCAAGTTTGAAAATAGCAAACATTAAATGGTTCGTGCCTTCATTTAGATTTGATTAATGAAAATTGAGTTTGTGACTACTGGTCAGTCAGTGGCATTATAAAAATCCCTACCTTGGCCACCAGTGGCTCAAGCTGCAGTCAAATTACTTTATAAACTTAGTCATGCAACAAACTTCTCGGACTGATGCTTTTACGACTAGAAGAAAAATTTAACAATCAAACCGAAGTCAATCAGCAGCATTTTTCATACATGAAGAAACTGTGATTCCTTGTACATCGGTACTCAGTAATAGCATCCAATATGCCATGAACTTTTGAGTGTCAACTAATCGTAAACATCGTTTTGCAACCATCAGTTAAATGTAAACTTATGACCTCATGTCGGGGAATCCGAAGTTCAACTTTAAAATTCTAGGCGTGCTCGATATGACTTGATGATGGTATGTAAATGTAGCTAGTTAGAACAACCCCTCTTGCAACCTCACTGATACTCATTGTAACTTAACCTGTGACTAGTCTGTATACTAGTCTCGGGTCTCGCGGATCGTGTGTTTTAGGCTTTAAAAATTTCGTAGGCAGAGCAGAACAAAACGACAGCGAGCAAAACTGCTTTTTTTGTTGAAGTTTCAGAGTAGAGCGTCGTTTTTTCTCTATTGTTGCTGAAGTTTTATGGATTCCCAAGCTGTGCCGTAATGAATTATGCAAGTACAGAAGGAAGTATTCATTAACAGCGCCGATGGCGTCAACTTTTGCTCGAACTTCTATTAGACTTTTGTTAGGGAAAATGGAAGTTGGGCAACTTGCAAAAACTTCCATGTCCAAAGTTTCATCAAGATGGCAGTGTTGTCATATTAACAAACAAACTCCTTTAGGCTTCAATTTCATTTGAGTCTCCTCGCAATGACAAATAATTGATTGGAAAGTCCAGGTTTTGAGGATGAAAAGTCTTCAACGTCTTCTCATTGAAGCGAAGTCGTGTAGCCTTAGGGAACCTTTGTTTTTCGGAATCTAGAATTTATATTTCTTACACAACAATAACAACAACAGAAAAATCAATAACACCACGGTATAAAACATTTGCAATGGTAAAAGACAGAACAAAAGTTTAATCGTTCAAGCAAGTCTTGATCGTAGTGAATATCAAATCAAAATCTTGCATGAAAACCCGTTTAATAAAGCAGATTTTGTGCGTAGGCGTCAATTGAACGACGAGAGAATTGCTGATTATCTTAACTTAAAAAATGGCAATAGCCAAAATGCTTGTTTGAAAATATCATGATTTAAAATAAAGTTGACCCATTTAATCCGTCTAACAAATTTGTTTCAAAGTAATTCAGAATGACTGATGTTTTGATAAGTGATCCACTGTCCAGTGAGATCTGTGATCTCTGTCGGGGTTAACTCAATGCCTCCTATATATTTCATTGCTAAAATGAGTGAGGGAATTTTTTAAATTATCTAAATTTCACACAATTTACATCGTCCTAGCGGTAATGCTCGCCTTAGTACGTCTGAAGCACTGTACGCTCAGCTAAGACGGCTTGGCTACGCTGCGTGTTTTAATTACTAACGTAGCTCAGTGTTCACAAAAAAGTTCACGATTTATTATCCTGCCTTTGGTGTGAGTCAACCAGTAAAACCCGTCAACTTTTAACATCACACAACCTCAAAAGAATTCAGTCGCAGAACTCTTTTGTTAGACTTTAGAGAATTCAGCAAAATTTCATGTGATTTATCTTGAAAAAATTTAAATCCAATGCGGGTTCAGTCTCACAACTTTCTTGTTAGACTTCGGAGAATTCAGGAAAATTTCACCTCATTAATCTTGAAAAAATGGAATCCAATGCGCGCTCCCACACCCTGACACACCCAGACTCTGAAGAGAACAATCCGATGATCTAGGAACGCTGTGGCGGAAGAACACCGAACAGTTCACGATAAACTTAACGAGCATTCTTTCTGCACTGTAGCCTCCTTCTGGCAGCAGCATGCTCTCTTCCTGGCTTCGTGAGCTTCCCAAAAACCGAACGCATATAGATTGCCTCATCAAATTTTTTCTTCAGGGTTCGATACCAGGGAGAAGTGAGAGCCGTTTGCAAGGCGTATTGAGTCGCTTTTCTGCGTATGGGAGCTTCTCACGAGAAACTAATGATCAGGGCATGAAATGGCACGGAAAATATTCATGGAAATTACTCGAAATATGCTGGAGCTTTTTGTGAACTGTGCCGGCTGCGTGCCTGAAGAATATTTGGGATTGTTAATTCGCAAGTGTCGGTGTTGCCGCCAGGTGAAGGAGTCGTTCATGTTAAAAGCCATTAAAAAAAGCCTCTATTTTGTATGTACTATGAAAAAAACTTTAAAATTAAACAAGGGAAAGTATTTACAATGAATGTTATAAATCCAACATTTATCGATCTTTTTCATGAATATTTCATGCGAACACTTTATTTCACACGGTAATGATGATCAACAGGGAAATTAAACGGAAAGTAAGATGACCTCATGTTAGCTAGTAAAAATACTCAAGATTAGCTAGTAAATATGCTCGAGATTAGCTAGTAAATATTCTCAAGATTAGCTAGAAAATTTTCTCAAGATTAACTAGTAAATATTCTCAAGATTAGCTAGTAAATATTCTTAGGATTAGTTAGTAAATATACTCGAGATTAGCATCTGATGTTTTCTCAACACCTGACGTAACAATTAAGGGAAGGAATGGTGGGCAAATTAATGGTAATCGCCAGTGAAGTGATGATAAGTGGACTCATTCGGATGAAATGTTGAACAAAATTGTTGAAAAAATAAAAATGTGAACAAAGTACTTAAATACAGCAGAGTTTTCGGGGAACCAAAAAAAATATTGTCTGCCTAATGGAATGAAGACTTTAACTACTCTGACATGAAAGGCTACGAAAAGTAATTCCAAATGCAACTGCAGCGTACTGTACCCAAAACACTCCAGTGCACCGCATAAGTAAGAGCTTTTCAAACGGGAGCTTTCATACGAGAGTAAATGAAGGGTTTCTTTTAAGAACAGGTAAGGAATAAAAGGAGAAAGTTCCTCTAAAATGCTAATCATTGGAATGCGCACTCAATGATCTCCAAAATACTTGGATGGATCGATCAATTTAAATGTAATTTTTGTAAAACTTTTTCTAGTTATCCTTATACCCAATTACAATTTTATTCAGCTACGTCTGAACTTTCAATCAGCTCGAAAAAACCCTTAACTGACCAAAGGTAAAAATCTGGATAACGTTCAATATCAATAGAAAAACTTCAAAATTTTACTATTTTACCATTTATTCTTGTATTGAAATTGCATCCGCTGTTTCAAAAGAAAGTGAACAGTCTGAAAACATTTCTCTGTTGAGTAGAAGCTGCAGTCACCACTGAACACATGACGTGTTGCAGTGAAGAAACTATGCCGAGTCCGGTAAGATTATTTGTGAAAATACTGACCCTTCATAATAACTGCAATATAAAACACTAAAAGCTCTAAACAAACATCCATTATCTGGTTCCGCCGCTTCTTCAAGTGGAAGTATTGCAGTAATCAGCGAAAGTCTTCGCAATTTCCCACACGCGAGATGCCTGTCGCTAAAACTCCCAGAAATGACTGACTGAAAGGGATGAAAAGTTGGTCCCGAGTGTCGCAACAGAGACTTTGAATATTCGCCTACCATAGGAGAGTGTCGCAACGACTTTGCAGAGATCACCAGAACAGCCTCACAGAAACATCTGCAGAAACAACTGCAGACCTGCCCCAGCAGGAATAATTCAGCAAATGTAGGTCGGGCCATGCAGAGGTTTTCCTTAAGGACTGTCCAATTACTTGAGATGTTTTTGTTTGAGTCATCCACAGAGGCTTGCTCGCGATCCAGACCGGCCTCCACTCCAAGATAAGGAAGAGCTCGCCAAGTAAGCTTTGCGCAATTGGAATTCAGAAGTCGAGCCAGGAATTGGATGCTGAGTCGATTTTAAAGCAGTCTCTTGAGAGCAAGTGCGCTGCTGATAAAATAGTAAAATAATGAAAACACTTTTAAATACATACAGCATCATGTTTTTCTCGCCTCGTGAATTCTCTTTTAATTAATTTGTCAATGAAGCATACCATGTTAATGTTTTATTAGTTCACTCATTGAATTTATGGAACAACTTGCCTTGACCCCCTGTTTTAATTTTGCAATGATAAAAAGATACATTTTACTCTTTATCACTACTCTGAACTGTAGCATAGTTTAGTTAGCTGACTTTATCAACATGGTTGTACTGATTCTTGTGAGAGCAAATTGGTTGATCGTAAATGTGTTTCTTTGATGCCTGAGCGTGATTGGTGTCTGACTTCACTTGGAGACAACCCGAGGATGGGCCACTTGGGTCGTTCCCATATTCCCATACTTTGTTTATTGACACCATTTTTTGTCACGTGACGTAGCAGAAAGATGTGACTTAAGTTCAGCTACTCAAGTCTAGGCTATCAAGTCAATAAGGTAATTTTATTTACGAGTGTTCATAGCAAGCATTCATGTCGAGTTAAGCTGCCTCGTGTTATCAAAAAAAAATAATTGTTATTGCTGCGGGAACATATCGATCATCAGGGTCAGCGTCTGTTATCTTACGACAGTTTCTCACAAGAAACGATCTAGTATTCCTATCCTAGAATATGAACGATGTAGCCTACGTATTCTAAAACATGAACGATATAGCATTCGTATTCAATAACGCGAATATTCTAGTACTCATATTCAAGGAAATGAAAGATCTTGCACTCATATTCAAGAAAATAAACAATCTAATACTCGTACTAAAAAGTGTAAACAGTCTAGTACTCGCATTAATAACATGAACAGTTCTTCCTCTGCAAACAACTGCACGAAATTTCTCAAACAAGTATCACATCTATATCTGCATTTATGTTTGGCTCCTCTCAGCTACACAACCCGGAAACTGGCAAATAAGTTAGAGGTTGCACCTGAGGGTCGGGAATAGAATTTCTGTACTTCAGACGGCAAGCTGAAGAGAGCGAATCCGAGTACTAAAATTCCGAAAAACTTTAAGGCTCACCATTGCGATTCTTGACGTGCTGGGCACGATTGCGCATCTTAACTTTTTAAAAAGTAGAAACTCTGCCGTAAATTGCGCATTGTATTTTGAGGCTCGACATGACTTGGCTGCTGTGGGCTCCTCCACAACGAGAAGGGGTTTCCCTTTCAAGAGTTCATTACTAAGTGGTGAACTTTTGAGAGGAGAATATTGAGGTCGGGGCTCAGAAATTTGCAAAAAAAGTTAAAGTTATTCCCATGTGTGTTTTTCATTGAATTTGAATTAACTTCAAATTAACCTTGTTTTTACAAGAAAACTTTTATGAATTCAGAATTAACTACCAAATTGAGCCCATGCTCGGTCAAATAAACTAATGAAATTAATGACCATTATTAACTATTCCAAATAATTTGTAGAATTGAAGCGTGATGATTGCGTTGAAGTGAATTTGTTAAAATCTACACACATTTGGCATCAAATCATGGATTTAGTAGCCGAATGCGGCAAAGTCGTGTTTATTGCTTGGTACGAGCGGTAGAGGGGAGTAGAGGGGGAGTAAAATAGGAGTAAAGTGGGAGTGGATTGGGAATAGAGTGAGAGTAGAGTGGGATTAGAGTGGGAGGAAAATGAGAGTAGAGTGGGAGTAGAGTGGGAATAGAGTGGGAGGAAAATGAGAGTAGAGTGGGAGTATAGTTGGAGTAGATAGGGAATAGAGTGGGAATAGAGTGGGAATAGAGTGGGAGGAAAATGAGAGTAGAGTGGAAGTAGAGTTGGAGTAGAGGGGGAATAGATTAGGAGTAGAATGGGAGGAGAGTGGGAGTAGAGCGGCAGTAGAGAGGAAGCAGAGATGAAGCAGAGAGGAAGCAGAGAGGAAGCAGAGAGGGAACAGAGAGGGAGCAGAGAGGGAGCAGGTCACCAGTCCCGTAATTGAGTTACTACAGGAACTCCCCAAGGAGGTCTGTGAGGTCAGCGCCAAGTGTGTGCTTCTTGCCACCTCCTCAAAAATTACACCTTTCTTCTGCACGCAATTCTGGCTGACTAGTAGGGGCAGAATTTGTTGGCTCTTTGTGAGGTGAGAGCTATTCTTAAGCAGTA
>JACJUY010004104.1:42961-60254 GCA_014220935.1 Platorchestia sp. MABIK | reverse complement strand
CGGCACCGCTCGTCGCTACGTCGCTGCTCCAGTTGGGGAGAGCAGGGGGGAGGCGGCCGAGGGGGGCAGGAGAGGGGTTCTGTAATGTTTGTTCACACTCATACTTTAAAAGAAGAATGCACAATGAATTATTACAATGAAGACTAAAAAAAAACAAGATTGAAGATGTAATTTAACAAGTGAGAGTAGAAAAAAATGTGGTGTCTGGAATTCTCAGAAATGCTTCCATTTGTGAAACAATTAAACACAGTCCTAAATGAATTTGAAAGTTATACATAAAAGCTGCATACATATTGTTGTTCAAGTGAGTTCGTTTAAGACTCCTTAGCCATTAAGAATGCGATTTGTGAAAGCGAAGAGAAGGAACCATTTAGTATGGACTGTCGAAAGTGAGGAATCTATGCTCGAAGTGTTCTCACAAGGTATCGTACCCTGCGCGTAAAAATTACAAGTTAAGGAAGGAGAAAAAGAAAATTAAAAAAGAGATAGCAAAGACGGTATGAGCTCTAAAAAAGCAACGTGGGGACGAAAGATAGAAGCCCCGAAGGCCCATCTGCAGTTAAGGTAAGATGCTACGTAAAGAAAGTTATTGTTTCGAACAGTGACGTTTGTACACAAAGTAAATTTTTGGACATTGATGTATGAATGATACAAAGTGAAATGGACAAAGCCAAATTACTAACATTGCACATTCCCAAACTCTCATACGAGTGACTACAAATAAGTAGGCTTCAGCACTGAGAAATTAGATTTAAATATTACAGTTTCCTTACTCTCTCTCCGCATGTCAATTTCTCAACATGACATATCTCCAAAACAATCCTCAATTAAGTACACCATCTCAGCTGAAAGGGAACATCATTAGGATAATAGTTTTTCATGAGTTTGTACTCAATTTACTGTAGTCTCTAGCATAAAAAAACCCAGAATCTTACTGCATACTGAATTTTAAAGAATGAACATATTATATGTTGGTATCCTATTTCTTATTTACCGTAAATAAGGTCTTCAGTAAAGATGCATGCGAGTGATGATCAATTCTTGAACTATACCAATCTCTGATCAGTTACTGTAACAGCTGATCGTACACCGTACTGATGTGTTCCTATAATTATCAACACTATCAACTGGACTTCCAATTTGATTGTTGATGCTACCTTCATCTAAGCGTAATTCAATGCGCCAGACATTTACAAACATTTTGATTTGAAAGCTACAAAGTAGATCTTAATACAGCCCATAAAGTTTGAAACGAAAACAATACTGACGCCAGTAGCAATGACGGTTGCAGTCTTGACGACGGTAACGTCAGTGGGCACCTTCTGTGCTGACTGGGGGACGAGAGTGAGGCTCAGCTGACGTTCTTGGGGAGGAGTCCCAGCGTCTGTCAGCGTTAATGGCACCGATATCGGCCCTGACACCACCTGCAATGTCAGCAGCTCGCCTGGTACCACCACTCCTCCACTCGCTGACGCCCGACCTACGAAGTAATTACTATGTTGAAATTTGCCGCAGTTATTTGCGTAGGCAGCGTGCTATTGCAATCATGCACGAGCAGTGCAGTAACGTTCGCGCGAGGGCAGGTAGCCGCAGCGCCTTATAAAGATGGGGGCCGAGACTGCCGTGCGACTGCATAAAACTGCGTCGCTTCAAGCAGGTCACAGGCTCTGCAGGCACCTAATGTGGTGAAGTCGACATTGCTGCCCAGCGTTGGCGCTGCCTGTCACCCTGAACGACAGTGGCTTGACCCGATTACGACGGCACTTTTTCCCAGAACGTATGCTTTTCACGAGTGGAATAATGAGGCAATTAAAACTGATCTTAACGCGAATGAAATAGATACTGAATATTAGCGAACTAGTTTTTTTAAAGGAATATTTAAACAATTATAATGATCTATTTTGTTTGTACTGTTAAACACGAATGCATTTATTTTTCTGCGTTCAAGGTCTGCCATTTTAGGTATAAATAGTACAAGATTGGATTTGCTTCATAATACGAAAATAGTTATTCGAGGGTCTACCCAACTGAAATTTAAAGATTCGACGAGATTTGTAAATATTTTTTGTTTCTCAGAGCTTTAGCCATAAAAAAAGTTCCTTCAAAGCGGTACTCACATCAGCATTCGAAGGCTTGGATGACTTGACAATTTCCTAACTCAAATCATAATTCAACAAGTTGATTGCATAGTACTCCTTAGTAAAAGTTAAAACTATGCATTCCTCATATTTCTCCGCGTCACCTTTGACAAAAAGTCAAGGCAAGTCAAGGCAAGTCACAACTCTGAGACAAAGACCACATCGCATTCACTCCTCAAATGTTATTCATCAAAAGCGCCAATCATTATTATTCATGAGATCACCGGTTTCAAAAATACGCCTTGAGCAATTCTCCAATAAAATGCAACTCTTAATAGCATAGTAGGATGAAGCGCTAACCTCACAATTGCTAGGAAACAGGAGCAAAAAATCCGACACTTATGCAAAATATGAACGCATTTACTCGGGTAAAATGTCCAGCGCAAAAGCTATTCATTTCACGGTAATTTTCCAAGCCAACAAAAAGTTAAGGGGAAATATACATCGTTATAAAATACAGAGGGCTTATGTTAATGAAAGAAACCTTGAGTTTAACTTACGAGTTAGCGAAATAATGGCTGAATACTTCAGGTGAAACATCTTTCGTCTTGGTATTTTAAAATTTGAAAATGAATTAAGATGTAATTTGAAATGTAAATACGTGTGTGAGTCTCATAACAGCCGAATCTGCCTACTGGGCTCAAACAGAACAAGAGAAGCAGAAAACTCTGATAGCCATTGTTGCCATTTTGTAGCCCTATTAAAATATTACTGTTAACTACCTAACTTCAAAGTACACTACAGAAAATATGTGAGATTCATTTTCAGAAAAACTAATTTGCATCAGCGTTTCCAAATCCTACAAAGGCATTCAAGTAATCAGCGGCTGAATCATTACAATCTGATTAGCTTGGCACTCGCTTTTGACGTGTCACAGCGCCGACACCGAGCATGGGGATTTCATTTTTGATCAAATTCCAGTTTATAGAATAAATCCACCCATTCGTTATTTCAATGTCTCATGGAACACTAAATTCAGCGACGCGGTTTCTAAAGCGAACAACGCTCTGAGGAAAACAACTGTACGAGAATGACATAGCTGTGAGGCGACAAGAAATCTGCAGACGCGCTAAGCGCGTTACAAGACTCTCACATCGTCCGATGCGGTACCGGGAATTTTCCGTCGACTTTGCTAGGAAATGCGAGATTCTGTGTGGACTTTGGGGCTGCGGGCACCGAAAGGTGGCGGGATGATCGACAGATGAGCAATTTGGCGAGAAAGAAGGCGAGGAAAAGTCGAGCTCGAAGTTGGGAAAGGCGCAGCGCAGAAATGGGATCAGATAAATGTATGGGTGGGAAGTGGTGAGATAAGAAAAACAGAGAACAGAAAGTGAATAGACCAGGGGGAAAAGTGAATAAACGAGGAACAAGAAACTGAACAGAAACGTAGGTAGAAAATCACCAAAACTGTTACCAGATTAAATTCTTAGTAAATATATCAAAAAGTTAAAACACATGCAAAGAGAAAGTGAAGGGAAAATGCGTGAGTATGCAGTCTCAAAGAAGAAAAGTGAATACGAATTGAGGGACCTAAAAAAGTATTAACTATCAAACAGGATAGATAATTGAGTATGGTTAACAGATAATAAACTATAAAGAACAACATTAAATTTTCATTTCAAAATATAAATTAAGATGTGCATATGAAGGTGGTAAAAAACCGGCATGAATGAAAGATATAATGGAAAAAATGCATTCGTACGAAGCCAAACTTTCCCCTCGACAGTGCAGGCCAGCAAATAATACGCGTAATGGAGCGTCTCTATCAAAGCATAGCACAACGCAAATGATCTGAATCAAAGAAACTGAAGTATAATCTCACAGAAGTCTTTGCCTAAAAGTTCGCCAGACAGGGAAAAGTCTTCGCCTAACTGCGAGCAAAGATGGAGAAATCGTAGTGCTGTATATTGCAAGAGCGAGAGCAGGAAAAGACTTGAGGCAAATCAAATTAGAATACAAAGTATTCAAAAGATATCTTGAATCTCACTTCCTATCAAAATACTAGTCGTGTGAGACCATCAAGTCACATCATACCTCATACATGTCTGGTCCAAATAATGTGATTTACCCTAGGTAACATAACCGATCTTCAGTCTGTTCATAACCGTTTTATCGAATATATTGCTTGTTAAACAAAGCCGATTTGACCTATATTGTATAATACAGCATTAAATGTCAATTATCAGTTTATCACAGTGATCAGTCTATTGCGAAACTAGGTTAAGTGAATTAGGTTAAACATTATTGCACACCTTAGAATAATGTGATGGTAGGATGCCATAGAAGTCGCTGAACTTGTTCGGGCCCACAGGTAGCTATACTCTAGTTTGACCATTGTACTAGCCTTATGAAACATTCTACCTCTGTATCACCTGTGGTAAATAAATTGTTTTAAATTGTATAAATTGAATAAGTTCTGAGAAAGCGAGCAATTTGAATCGTAGGTGTATGAGATGAAAGATTGATCAATTCATGGGAAATAAAAAGCAAAATCAGAAAATATAGTGTAATGAGTAAAAATACCAGGAGCCGAAATAAGCTTTGTGGAAAAATTATGATTAATGCAGAACTGAGTGCATGATGAAAAGACGTATTTCCCTCAACGGTTGAACTTTAAGATAGAAACCGTAACAGGCCAAAAAACACGTAATTAAGCATTATTTGATTCTATAGTGAAATTGGGGAAATATGATTTGAGCGGGCTTGAGCATACCTGAAAAAACTGAGCTATGACACCGAAATTGCAGTTAAGTTTTTAATAAAATTGTAATTGATCATCAATTTATCAATTTTAATAACCACGAATCGCTAAGATCTAGCAATGCTTCAAGACTCTTTGATGCCAGAGAATCTGACACCAGTTCAAATCACTTTACGAAATGAGGCAGAGGAGCTAATTTAAAGAGACAACGGAAGATGAAAGAGTAATTTTCAGGGAAAAAGTAAAATCGTTTCGAAATGTGGAGACAAATTGCCTTCCGCCATTTCGAAGTGTGACGACAAATTGCCTTTCGCAGCGACCACTCGACAGTATTGTGAAAAGATAGGGGCTGTGGCTGTGTCAGGATCCACGAACATGAATGGAGTTCCGTTTAATTTGTACCACACGTTGCGAAACCGTTCAAACCTATGATCTACCTAAAAGGAATACTTTAATCCTTTTGAGATTTCTATCGAATCAAAGTTTACTGCATTAACGTTGTATGTGTAGCTGACGCTAAATTTAGATCTACTTATCAGCCAACGCATTCAAATCAAGAACCGCGTATCAGGTCACGGGCCAGATTAAGACATTCGTTTCAGATTAGGCAGTCACGTACCCAGTCACACTCCCGAGTTCGAACCATCTTATTTGGCAATGTCACTGCGTTAGGGCACATTCTGCCACAAACACTCCCAGAAACGAGAACTTCTCCGCAGGAAACTTTACCAAATTATGGAATTTGATTGAATTTTTAGAGAGCCCAAAGCGATGGAGCGACGGATTCAGAGGACAAGAATGTAATCGTAAATGGATCGGAATGCCTTTGAACGAGGAATAATTTGACTTGAGAGGACTGAATTCAATTTGTGTTTCAACGACTGTTTTCACCTTCGTACGAATAGAACTTGTTAGAAGAAAAGTTTCAAAACCAGATTTGAGCTATTTTAGTGACGCTATGTTGATGCCATTAGCGTTTACAGTACAGGCTGTAATGCAAAAATTTTCATGCCCTAATGAATTTACCTGTAATGGAATCTCACGCGAAAACTTGAAACATTTAAGCAAGTGAGTTAATGAAATCTGCTGTCTCATGTTTTTCATCTTGGAAAGATCCACGTAAAAATGAAAATAGGACTCGACAGTTACCTGGATTTCCCAAAAGAACTGTATGGTCCAGATTAAGATAGATTGGAATACACAGGAACAGGCTGTAGTTAGCGTGATGTCACAGCCACCCACAGACAACTTCAATGCCGTCGAAAAAAGTTAACATATATTATCTGATTACCTAACTAAGATCGCTAAAAATCTGTACTCCCTCGGTGGGAATTGATAAAAATGTAAGTACTAGTACCAATGTAAAATAGTCTCATTAGTTTTGATGAATAGTCAGAGACGAGCTTTACACAGAAAAGTTGGAGCGATTTGGTGACATAAAATCGTATTATTGGACGATTAGGTCCTTACTGTCACTATGGGCCTGGAATTATTTTTTTTAATGATCAAGCTTCCAAAAACTTCTCCCATACAATTGTACTACATGAGCAAAGTTCGATCTATAAATTGACATTACGAACAATTTTTTTTATTGAAAAACCTAACTTCTCCCCGAGAATCCAGCTCTCATTTTTCACAGTCAGAATTATGTAAATTCATAATCAGAGTACGTTTTAAACTCCCAGATCCTACATCATCTCTGAATTCTCAACACTGAACTCATTCTATATTTGAACCTCATTATTAATGAATATAATTTTATTTTAACTTTCTATACGAGCAGCATATCACTTCATGCAATATTCTGCCACACACTGAAAATTTGTGCTATCAAAAATATCTTCCTGCCAGTTGGGGCACGTTCTCCATCAGACGACATGTCTCCTAATGAGGGAAAAATAAAGAGTAGCTGTTGAAATGGAAATAAAAAAAATCCTGCCACTCACCAGGAAAAATTTAAAGAGTTGCTCTTTAAATAAAAGAGATCCTGACACTCACCAGGGAAAAACTTGACAGTGAAGGAGGTGTGTTCCTCCAAACCGGGGGTGACACCAAAAGGGGGGCCATTCCCAGCGGACCAATCATCGAGGTCGTCCACTGTGAAGGAGAAGGGCACCTTGGTGCCTGAAGGAATTTCGCCGTCCGCACCGTCAGGGAGCGGCACTGTCGAGCCGCCCACCAGAAACGGGGGGTTGTCGTTCACGTCTTGTATGGAGACCTGCCACCATCCAACGAACACTGGTGTTATAATCATGTTATGAATACCGTGACATGTTATGAATTCCGTGACATGTTATGAATTCCGTGACATGTTATGAATTCGGCTTTATGTTATGAATTCGACGTTGTGTTCGTTATGTTATGAATTTGGCGTTATGTTATGAATTTGGCGTTATGTTATGAATTTGGCGTTATGTTATGAATTTGGCGTTATGTTATGAATTTGGCGTTATGTTATGAATTTGGCGTTATGTTATGAATTTGGCGTTATGTTATGAATTCGGAGTTATGTTATGCATTCAGAGTTATGTTATGCATTCAGAGTTATGTTATGAATTCGGTGCTATGTTATGACTTTGGCGTTATATTATGAATTCGGGATGATTTTGAATTCGGAGTTATTATGAATACGGTGTAATGACTTCGGCGTTGTGTTATGAATTCAGCGTTATGTTATGAACTCGGCGTTATACCATGAATTCGGCGTTATATTATGAATTTGGTGTTATGTTATGAATTCACCGTTATATTATGAGTTCGGCGCTATTTTATGAATTTGGCGTTATATTATGAATTTGGAGTTACATTAAAAATTCGGGGCTGTATCATGAATTCGGCGTTATGTCATGAATTCGGCGTTATAATCAAAACACTTGAAATTGTTTGAGAAAATCAGTGTACAGAGGAATTCTGGGAAAATAGGGTGCTGCATGCCAAAAATTTAGTCACTAAGTAAAGTTTAATTGAAGTTGGGTGGTAACCAGTAGCTTTTTTGTAAAGAAATAAATTTCGCTGACGAAGAAAGTGATGGTATAGTTAACATTGTCTAGCTACCATCACAATAATCCGAAAACGCACATAAAACCTAAATTAAATTTCATCGCTATTCTTTGAGAAATAGTTTTCGTTGTTTAATTAATATGCAGTAATGTGAAAACCGATTACATACGACCGAGCAGGTGCTCTTTGTAAAAATAATAATAATCAGCCAAAGACGGCAGTAGCAAGATGTATATTTTTAACCGCGATTATTCACAATTCGTATACCACCGTCAGTGATGAGAGGCAGTTAATAAATTAGACAAGTGCTGTAGATTAGATAAATTGCCGCAGATTAGATAAATTAGACAAGTTAGTTTAAGCCTCCCTAACCGCAGCCAAGACGTTCCTATGCGAGGAAGATTGAACGCGCCATTTGGCATGGTGTTAAGGGAATGCGGAATCTACGTACAAGTTGTGTTCCCATCCAAGATTCCCTGCGCAGCGAAACAGTAAGTTGAGAAGGAAGGCTTTGAGACAAGATTTGGAGAAAAAAGTTAGGGGTATTGGAAAATAGGATGAGTGTGAATGGAAATGAGAGAGCATCAAAAAATTTAATGATTGAGGTGATTTCAGCCACAGGCACTGAACCTCGTGTAAGAATGAACGGCAAATTTATGAAAGTAGTGTCACTCATCTTATGAGCAACAATACCACTCATCTTATAAGCAACAATACCACTCATCTTATGAGCAACAATACCACTCATCTTGTGAGCAACAATACCACTCATCTTATAAGCAACAATACCACTCATCTTATGAGCAACAATACCACTCATCTAGTCAGCAACAATACCACTCATCTTATGAGCAACAATACCACTCATCTTATGAGCAACAATACCACTCATCTTATGAGCAACAATACCACCCATCTTATGAGCAACAATCCCATTCATCTTATGAGCAACAATACCACTCATCTTACTAGCCATAATATCCCTCATTGTGTGAACGATGAGTTTGGAACAACAACGCCACTCACCTTATGAGCAACAATACCACTCATCTGATGAGCAACAATATCTCTCGCGGTGTGAGCAACAACATCCCTCATCGTGCCACTCATCGTGGAAGTAACAACATCCCCCATTGTGTAAACAACAAAGCCACTCATCGTGTAAGCAACACAACTCATGTGGAGAACATCAGGCCCAACACTGACGGTGAGCGTGGCGGTGCCGGTGAGGGGCGGGTCGCCGCTGTCCCACGCGAGGAGGCGCACCACCTGCAGCGGCGAGGCCTCCCTGTCCAGTGACCTGCTCAGCACCACCGCCCCCGCGCCGTCCACGCTCAGCACACCTCCGGGGTCACTCGCTCCCGAGATCCCGTACTTCACCAGCCCGCTCGCTCCCTTCATGAATTTTCGCTTGTTAGACGCATTATGAATAAACAAACGTATACCATGCTTAATGAATCACAGGTTCGACAGCATCCCTCGTTGTTGACTGTGTTGTTGTGGTAATTGATGTCGTTTATGAAATGCTTGTTTTTTTGATTTTGTGTCTTTCGGAAAATTCTCACACGACTCTTTGACTTCGTTTTGTGTTAGTGTTATAATTACCTCGTTTGAAATACAGGCTCTGCACGTTCGTGTCCTAAGCAATAAAATGACAAGGAAGTTATTGTATGATTGCATTTTGATCATGTGTACTTTTGCATCGAAGAATAAATGAAAGAAAAACAGTTCATTTTAAAAACAGTTGATACGTGAAATGGATTGCATGAATTAAATTTTAAAGATTTCTAAACATAGAGGTCCTTAATTGATGGACAAACCATTGGAAGGTTCATACCATTATTGGGAGAAACAATAAGAATATATTCTCTTGGATATTTTACATCAACGAAAAACATATAATACTTTAAATACTACTGTCAGCAGCACAATTCAAATAAAAAACAGCAGAAGCATGGAATGTGCCTCAATTTTACACCCGATTTTCTGCCTCCCAGTAATAACAAACATCGAAAACACGAGATGACCGCCAAGGCCGAGAAGTTTAGAAAATAAAGTTATTGAAATAACAGTCTTTGACACTATTTCACGCTTAAACGTTGCCGCTCGGCAAAAATTCTCTCTATCGTTTGATAGCTGCGGTGGCGGTCTTGAAGCTGGCGGTGGCTGGTGATGACAACCTCATAACTCTCGGACCTCCTCTGTATTCTGGGCATGTTATCAGGTAGAAGGAAGAGGCTCAAAAGAGCATTGATATTCTATTTTAAGCCGAAAATTGGAAAGCCTTTTCCTAACACTTTCACAAACATTTAGCGAAGTGTTGTTGTCGACCTTCCTGATTTGATCGTGAATGTTTTTCTTTCAATCAACAATTGCATTCAGTTTTTAAATTTGTAACATTTTCTTGCGTTATCCCTGAAAGAAATAAAAAAGTCAGGCATGGTTAGGTCAGGGGACGTAGAAAACCAACTAACATTGTCAAACACAGAGTGCAATTTCTGTAGAAAGAACTTTTTAAAAGACATGTTGTTTTTCTTATTGTACTACTGGGATAATTGTACATGAGAAAAACAATCACATTCGTTGATTCAGAGAAAAAAATCCTGAACAAAATCCTGATAAGAGTTACAAAAAAAAAATTAATCAAAGGGTGAAAAATGTGCGGGTACGAGAAAAACGCTACTTTCCAAAAATTATTTTGTTTAATGCCGCAAATGAGGTTTCTAAAAAAATCGGAAACTTTGTAGATAATATGATGAATATTGTTTTGCTCAATGCCAGTGACTTTTAACTCATAGATAATTTTGAATGACGTCCCTTATGGTATTTCGTACGAGTTCAGTAAGCAAACCTATGTGGTGCAGCGGGAGAAACTTGGCCATTAAATATTCGTTGTAAACACTTGCAAATATTCGTGAGACAAGGAACTTCGTTACTATGAAAATAAAATTACTCAGCATTGATATTGTTTTTAGAAAACACGACATTATCTACTGCGTCAAGATGTTGAACATGTACTAATAACAATTTTAACTTTAAATTTAACCGCTTTAGGAAAAATAAGCTTGATTGGAGCCGTAAGTGAATGAGCACAAAATCATCTGAATTATGAGTACAGTCATACGATGTCTGCAGCACGTACTTTTTGAACGATGACAATGTTGCCAGCTTGATGACTCAAAGGATTCCGCACAACAAAATTCAAGGACAGAAAAGCTTCACACGCACGGAAACGCAAAAGCGGAAGTATCCTGCTCCCATAGGGGACACTAGGGGGAAACAACGTTTGTTTAGATAGAATGCTTATGAGTAAAACGGAGGAATTTAGTCATGCATTTTTAAGATATTTTTACTGACAACTCACAGATTTTAGCAACACAACAGCATATGCGCATTGCTGGTCTCCTTGGGTTTAAAAATTGAGAACTGCTCGGAACTGCAAGCACGAGACTTGTAAGGTCAGTTAAAGGGGCGCATCATTTCTAAAAAAACAAAGGGGATACAAATAAAAGAAGTGTGGGAGAGTTTCTACTTAGAAACAAAAATCAGTCCAGAAATTCTAACGAACCTGGAATCAAACGAGTCTCAAGTGTGCCTACCATAGTTGATTGCAATCACACATGAACGTCAAAAGCTCGAGTGATCATCGTGTGAAAAGAAGTAAAAGCATAAAATACGAGGGCATATGAGGAAAAAATCAGTGGATCCTCAAGTTATAATAGATCAGCTTACGCAAACCTCAACTTGCGAGTGCGAAAATTAGTCTCTGGTGTTCTCAAATACTTCATGATTAAAATTAGACATCACATCAGTTGAATACCTAGGGCTAATCTGATCAGTAGAACTTGAGAGTTGCACAAGTTGATGCAAGATTCTAGGATTGACTGCACTTGTATCCGCTTCTGAACCAAGAACAGACCGTGTCTAGATCAGAGGCGCTGACGGAGGCGACGTAGGAGTAGAGAGGCAGGTCCTCTGCCACGAGGACGCTCTGATCAGCAGTGGAGGCCGAGAAGACTGGAGCGTTGTCATTCACGTCCTGCACCTCGACCACCACAGCACACTCCGACACTCGAGGGTTCGAGCTCCACGGCTGGTCGCCCTGAACACAACAAGCACGGTTTGGCAGTCTATTCGCAAGTTTGAATGAGTTGCGTATGATTCGTGCAAACGGCAGTTAAGGCATTCTAAAAAACTAGTATACACGACCCGTCAAAAATGACGGAATTTGATAGTTTCCTCAAATAAGACACAAGTATATCCATCCTAATAGTACTTGTGCACTGCTGAAATTCGTCTCCCAAAAACGGTCATTAAGCATCTTTAAGAACGCGACAGAGAGACGACCAACCAAGCAAGCACTAACTGTGTTTTATTTATTTATTACTAATGCACAAGGCCCGTCAAAGATGCCGTCAAACAATTTCGTAGACTTGCCACACGCCGTTCAAGGGTCAAGTTAGCTTTCCACAGCTTCTCGTTGGCGAGCAGCATTGCTTCGTCTTGCCATTTCACGTTGTTCGTCCGATAGTCTTCGGTGTCTTTCTTGCCGCTTCTCTCTTACGGTTGGCACGTTTCTATCCATGTTGGCCTTTTTTACCATAATTTTATTCTGATATATCCTCTATTATCTTTTTGAAGCTTTTCGAGAAAATCACAATTCCAAAAACAATAACTCAATTTCCAAAATCTTTGGCCTTATACTAAGTGGTAGTCAGGTTTCTGGTAAAACTAATTTAAAACATTTGTTTCCGCATTCTCAATTAAAAATATCAAAGCTTCTTGATGAATTTCAATAGAAAAAAACAAAGGAAAATTTCTATTAGTAAAAATAAACAGATTGTGTTTTCTGGATTTCATAATGCAAGTGAAAGGGAATTCGTTTGAGTTTTTATTAGTTTATTAGTTAGTTAAAGCCTCCCTATCCTCAACAAATGAGATCCAAAGAGAGGAAGGAAGAAGGCACCATATAGTATGGAGTTAAGGGAACGTGGAATCTATGCAGAAAGGGCATAGAAACAGTAAGATGAGAAAGAAGTTCATGAAACAAGATCTAAGTTGAAGAAGAAAGTAGGAGGTGCTGAAAAACAGGACAGCAGTGAACCGAAAAAAAGTTGGTCCGTAACAAAAAAAAAAAAACCTATGTTATTTTAACAAAAAGAAAGCCTACCTAACTTTTAGCTCGGGCCCTCACATTGTCCCCCTGGGAGCGCTAATTCCCATAGATACAATAGTTGTATCCCCCTGAGGAGAATTCGTTAGTGTTGCCATGTACTATTTTTAGAATAATTTTGTGTGTTTTCTCAACAAACTTGAAAATTCATTTAGTGTTTCTCATAGAGTTATTATACTCTGATAATTATTATAAGAACCATATTCAGATTACCTATTCCATAATCCGTTGTGTTAAAATTAATTAATGCGAAAACCTCAAAGAATCGATTAATACGAAAACTTGAAAGGATTGATTAATACGAAAACATCAAAGGATTGATTAATACGAAAACATCAAAGGATTGATTAATACGAAAACATCAATGGATTGATTAATGCGAAAACGGCAAAGGATTGATGCGAGACGACATCTGATTTGTGAATTACGGTTGCAATTGGTGCTGGAATTGCGCCAGAGCGACAAGCTTCATGTGGCGAGTTCGGACGCTGACAGCGACGGTAAATCAGTGGATTGCGATTATTTCCCACCGGGAAATCTCCCACCTGCTCGTGTGTGAATGTATTCTGGTTTCTTTCGAAGGCATCAGTGCAACGTACCATTATAGCTTTTTATAAATAGAATTGTGAAAGCTATACCATGCATAAATATGAACAAATCATCTCGACACTCAAATTTTAGTAAAATTCGCAGTAATGCAGCAGTGCTGAGTTCAACTTTTTAAACACTTGAACAGGAACTAGAATTAGTTTCTTTCGTGTAGACTTTTTTCCTTTCAGAAAAAATTAATTTCAAATTTTTCATCTGAAATCACGGCTACCCTTGAATCACACGGGCGTCGAGATGGTCATTCAATTCGAAGAATTTAACTACTTAATGCATTTTACGGAGACCGATCTATAACGAATTAAATACTGTCTGATGTGAAACAAAACGTTCGCATGCGATCGTTTATAACCTTGTTGGCGCCGTTGGAATGTTTTCGTAGCAGAGAGATAAATGAAAACCAGCAAATGGCCAAACGACTTTCCCATTGACAAATTATTTTATTGGTACTCATCTAGCCATACGGCACCTTGTGGTTTGTAGTGCAGTAAATGAGCTATAAAGGAATTTTAAGCACATAATGAAGCAAGTTCCTCTAAGATGAGTGACAACTTAGCATGCTAAAAGGACACTAGCGTCCACATAGAGGAATACAATTTCTCTTCATGTCGTGACGGTCATAAATACCTGCCAAATCAGTGGTCTCTTTCAAATCGTTTACGACGTCGTAACGGCACAACTCACTGCGTAAATTCTTCAACGCACAACGTAGTCCATTCAACTTAGAAAAACGTACGCTGCCAGTTGTACCGCTACGACAACGTCCATCGTTTAATACGTTTCCTGCGCGTTGGACCACATGTGCACCATTGGGCAAATTGCTCATTCACGTCCCGGTATAGATGATTGTATCTGTTGCGTAATCTTTTTAAAAACTAACTAACCCATTTTACAGGGCTTCATGCGCCACTGCTGTGACTGATTTATTTTTTATTAGCATTTACCGATATCTTACTGATGGAATCGAGAGTAACTACTAGATTAATGCGTCTTCGAAAGCATTTTTTTCGGTGTTACAAATCAAGCAAGTGCCGAGGTCTGCCGAAAAAACGAGGTCTCATCAGAAGAATTCAAAGAATTGGACGCATTTTGAGGCTAGCTTTAAAAAATAAACTTGTAACACTCAGAAATAAGAAGATTAACAGATCCTTTCAGGGCTATAAAAAGAGTGTACTGAGCCGAGAAGATTGGATCTCTTGAAGAGTTGGAGGAGAAAGTCCAACATCGGACCAGTCGACGGGAAAAGGACAACTTTATCGATATTTTTAAAGGCCTACTAAAAGGAAGAGGGGATTTAATAAAAAAAAGTTGATTCCCGAGAGTTAATTCCACTGAAAGTCTCTTGGCAGAGCCTGAAATAAATGATGTCACTAAGTGCTAAAATTAAAAGGAAAGATTTTGGGTAGAATTCTTTTTCCAGTTTTTATTTTTAATTCTTTTATATTGAAAAGAATTTTCTGGATCCCCATAGCAAAGAGCTCATCAAGGAACAGCAGAGTTGTGTTAGTTTCGAGCTAAAAGATGTTTCATATATTTGATCAGTAACTCATTCTTTCGGGCCATTTAGCATGAACAAAAAGTACATTTATCTAAATAGTACGTCAGTATTTTATCCGAACTTGAAATTTTATCCGAAATATGCAAGGTAAGTGTACATAATTTGACAATTATGCATACAATTTTAATACTGACAATTTCAACACTGACAATTTTAACACTGACAATTTTAACACTGACAATTTTAACACTGACAATTTTAACACTGACAATTTTAATACTGACAATTTTAACACTGACAATCTTAATACGGATTCACATAATGCGCTGAAAACTGGTAAAAAATTTATCGTAACACTTAAAACGCGTAATTGCTAGCTTGCTTACCGAACGTCTACACAGAATGTATAAAATGATTCCAAAGTAGGTTGATCTCGCTAGAAGCTGTTCATTTATGTTGCGTTATGGTTAAAAGTTAAATAATTCACCGCTGAATGATGTGATGCGCGCATAAAGAAACGCCGTTTAAAGTAAACGATGTGTTGTGAACATTCAACTGTGTCTTAGTGTGTTTCAGAACACTAACTTGTTGAGAATCCCTCTCGAAATCGTAATAAGAAGCGAGCGGGTGAAGGCTGAATTGCTAATGGGAGAAGTAGCAAGCTTGAAAAGACGTTTCGATCTTATTCGTTTCTTGTCAAGAAGCAAGGTAATTTCCAGAATTATCCACGCCGCTTAGTATTCCGAAGCTGATTTGAGTGTAATGAATTAGTCGAGCATGGTCTTTCAGGTAAATCCGTAGAGATCTACAAGCATAGATAGTTCTGATTCATCTAAAAGTTGGCGACACTAAAGTGTATCAGATATGGTCATTACCAATTAACATTTAGAGTTCCTTGCATTAACATTACGCAACGGAGCAGTCGAAATGTTCGGCTGTGAACTTCGTTGCTCAGAAGAAAGCCCAGCTTTTATTTCAAAATCTATCAAGTATCCTTGGCAGACAGTTTAAGATGTAAAAAAGCGCTTCAATGAATCTTTCCATAATTGCAGAGTCACCCACTCGACATAAAGAGGAAAAATTTGCAAACCTCGCTCTCTAGCAAACCTTACTCTTAAAAGAAGCGTGAAGACTAATCCAACCATCTCAACATCGAAATTAGCTAAGATGAGGCTCGTAATCGTCACGACAATTCACAAGGCAATCAAATTGCGCGTGTGTGGCCTAACCTCTTATGCACAAGGTAGGAAGCATTTCCTAACAAATAAGATGAGAAAGTTCGTTTTGAGAAGTGAAAGAAAACGTTGAACTGGTTGAAGACCAACGGAACGGCCACCAAATTCTTTTCCGATAAGATTTCCATAGATGTTGGGAAGTGTTACTGGCAAAACGGTCATTGAATCGCATCTTCGAGTACTGACATTCAATCCCCCACGATCACACAAAAAAAAATAGCTAGAGTCATGACTAGAGCCCGGACGTTTAGGCATTTATAAAAAAGCATTTATGGGACTAAAACATAGGCACCTATGGCACTTAACTATAGGCATTTATGGCAGTATTCAAAGGCATTTGTGGAAGTGTTCGTTAGCATTTATGGCAGTTACGTAGGCATTTATGGCACTATCCATGGGCATTTATGGCAGTTTCGTAGGCATTTGAGACATCCAATGCAGGCATTTTGGAATTGAACAATAATTCATGCTTTCCCTGATAATCAGCCAGTCCTGCACTATCGTAAAAATGTGTTTAAAAGTATGAAATGAAAAAAAATTAAACGAATTAAAGTTTTTGTATATACTGCAATGTTCACGAGAAAACATTTTTAATAATTGAAATTCAATAAACAGATGAAATACAAATATTATTTTATAACATGGAATTAACTTTATAGAAACGTGTAACAAAACTTCAACTTCAACAACAGTGAAAAGAGCGAAACATTGTTAATATATACAACCAAAACTTTTACAACACATTGTTATTCGGCAGTTAATTCACTGTTACAAGCTGTGACAATGAGCTTCTCAATGTTTCAGCAGGTCAAACTCAACCGTCGATCAGAGAGTATTTGCTTAAGTCTTGAGAATGATCTTTTAATCAACTTCGACAGATGTAACGGGGCGTACTTGAAGCATGCTACATCTCTCGGGGAAAGATTATCAACGCATATTGAA
>JACJUY010004104.1:22554-42252 GCA_014220935.1 Platorchestia sp. MABIK | reverse complement strand
ATTGTCTACATGTGGGAAATACATACCTGAAATTATGCCGTGTATTTTTGAAACACCCTGTATACTGCAATGTTCACGAGAAAACATTTTTAATAATTGAAATTCAATAAACAGATGAAATACAAATATTATTTTATAACATGGAATGAACTTTATAGAAACGTGTAACAAAACTTCAACTTCAACAACAGTGAAAAGAGCGAAACATTGTTAATATATACAACCAAAACTTTTACAACACATTGTTATTCGGCAGTTAATTCACTATTACAAGCTGTGACAATGAGCTTGTTAATGTTTCAGCAGGTCAAACTCAACCGTCGATCAGAGAGTATTTGCTTAAGTCTTGAGAATGATCTTTCAACTTCGACAGATGTAACGGGAGCGTACTTGAAGCATGCTACATCTCTCGGGGAAAGATTATCAACGCATGTTGAACATTTGTTCCGTTTAGAACCTGTTCAATATCTTTTATCTATCCTAGGCCAACATTAGAATCAAACAAATTATGGCATTTTTCAGCTATGTGTTAGCTTTTTTCTCCGAGAGTGCTCTTCAATTTGTCTATAGTGCTATCAACCAAATATAAAGCTTAAAGCAGCGGAATATTCCTTTTTTCTAGTTCATGCATGATTTGCGGTAGCGTTTGAAAGTGTGCTTCAATGAAGGAGAGATCGTTCTGCAAACTAGAATTGCACATCAATTCCTGAACAATGCGTATGGAGGCACGCGTCTTCACTATTCTATGTGTTGAAGATGTCTTTTAGAGCTTCGAAGTTGGAAGAATACAAGAGAGCAGCTGATAATCACGCTCCCCATTTCGTGATAATTGGTTGTAGGGGCAGGTTCAGGTCAGGATTGGGGCACATTCATGAAAGTGAAGCGACTTAAGAAAAATTTTCTTGGCATTTGCAATCAAACTGTCCACATGTGGAAATGGTGAGCAAACTTCTTCGGATATTCTATGAAATCTATGCACTAAACACGTAACTAAACACGAACCATGCAAGGAAACGGAACCTGCAACGTTCTAACTGCTTTCTTCATGTACGGAGCTGCATCCATAACAAATAGAAGTTCGTTGTTACAATCACGGATATATTTTCTCATTTCATCTATTGTTTTAGAGTAGTTTTTATCTACATAATATTTTTTCAGAGTTAATTCATTTGGGACGCTCTTTCCGATATATTTTTCGAGAAATTATCTGACGCTTTCATAGGTCAATTTCTACAAGGATATGTTAACATCAATGATTGTCTTGCACAAGGCCTCTTTAAACGTACGGCCCTAGTTAGGCGAATACTGAACAGTAGACGCGTTAGCAGAACTGGCCGCACTTCCTGACGGTTGTGAATTGTCGACTTCCAGGTCGTCTTGTCGATGTCGTTTAGACCGTAGGTGTTGGTGCACAAATGTATTTTTTTCACATTTACCCGTGTCTTGCATGTATGGCAGCATAATATATTACTTGCACCGCTAGAAAAAACATTTTCGCCGCATTCTGCTATATAACCAAGAATCTTGGCTGCATCTGTTCGTTTGTCTTTAGGCATTGAATGGATGGCAATTGAACTAATTTACACAAATTAGTAGCAGTAATCTGAAAAGATAGGGAGAGGGAAAAATGGTTATTTGAAAACACATGTAACAAAATCAACGGGAAATACATTAAGCATCAAATTTTAGTTAAGGTAATAATTTGGATTCATGTTATAACGACTACCGTTAAAAACACAGTAAAACCGGCTACCATAAAAACGTCATCCCTTACTATCGTTAACACATTGTCACATGATAACCGGAAACCTAAAAACAACTAACTTCAACCTAACTACGACCGCGTTATTAACTCACGCTTTGCTCTGAGCGTAGCCTCGCACACTTCGCTCACATCGCTCACTACAATAATGTTTCACCGCAACCTGGACCGTACATGCGGTCACTTCCAAACAACCTATCACCTGCAGCTCCCGGATACTTTTTCTCTTTAGGAATTTTTACTGATTGTATATACTAGTTGTGTTGGGTTGCAGTACTCTTGAAATAATATCTCTTACATAGGCAGCATAAGTAGGCGCTTATGGCATTATGAAGGCATTTATGGCGCTATGAAGGCATTTATGGCGCTATGAAGGCATTTATGGCGCTATGAAGGCATTTATGGCGCTATGAAGGCATTTATGGCGCATAAAGGCATTTGTGGCATTATATGCACTTATGGTGCTTTAGGCATTATAGGCATTCATGGCAAAAGTCCGGGCTTTAGTCATGACCCTCTTTGTGGTTTCAAGTGAGGGTGACGTCTTTGCCCACATCTTTGCTGGCAACGCGAAAGTGAATGCCAAATCCTGCTGCAATGTCTTGCGGACAGCAATCATTCCATGGTTGAAGGTAAGGGATTTAAATAATAAGTTCATGTTTCAATAGGACTCGGTTCCTGTTCACCACGAGCAAAACTGTTCACTTGCTCAAGAAGTCCGGTGTGCGATTCTGAAAGAATGATTTTAGGCCTTCAAATTTCCCTGACCTGAACTCGTTAGTTTACTATTTTTAGTCGCAAATTGAGGTCGAAGCTTGTTGGAAGCCCCACAACAGCGTCACAGCCATTAAGAAGGACATCTAAAAACCGGTGGAGTCGTTGGAAGCGGCGGAAGTTATCTGCGACGTGTCCAGGTTTTAAAAGCGGCTAAACCATCATTTCGGTTGAAGGCGGCCATTTCGAATAAAAATATTGTACTCTTGTTTGGTTAGTAAACTGCTCAACTTTCAAAGAATTATGTTACTTCCATTGAATTATTAGAATTTCATCATAGAAAGGGAAATTGTACGGATTCAACCGAAAGACCCTGTACGTGTCACTGAAACTTTGAATCTTATATACGCTATAGGCTTACGGGTAAAATATCCTAATTCCTTTAGCAATATCCAAAAAAATGTAGGTACTCATTTTATTCGGCAACGTATTAATTCCACCTTATCAAATTCTGCATTATTCATCAAACAGCGTTGGAGAATATTTGACGGGTAAAACTACATTATACATCTTCTGATAATTTACAATGGTGCTGTGTAGTATGATTTTTATAGTACCATGCAATCCGCTGGGGAAAAAATGGTGACAAACAGAGCGATTGCAGATCGTTTCCTGAGAGTTATGGGAACAAGGTTTGGACCTTAGTTATGGCGACTGCTGAATTCGCTTACCACCGGACCGTGAAGAAAGCTCTTTGTGCAATATGTTCTGCATAAATGAGATGATCGAGTGCCATCAGGACTTGAAATTTCTTTGTCTAACAATCCGTCCCCAGGACGTCAGATTCCTGACACCGCCAACAAGAAGCTGGATTGGAAAACGATATCGAAAATTGACGGCTCAAGTGATGTCAAAAGTCTACGGGAGCAGCAGGAAACATTTCACCGAGCTGGGTTTCGACACTGGTATGAAATCTCCCTCTATCGAAAACCTTTCTTTTGTGATTGAGATGAAAGCAGAAAGTCATGCTTCATGTAACTTATTTTGGTCGTGTGTTACTTTTGGAAAACTGGAAAAACAAATCGAAGGACCTCAGAGTAATTCCAACGTGAAAGAGTAAAATTGAATAAAAGCCAAAAATCTGGGAAGAAGTAGCATGTAACAATGTCTTGAAAGCTTGCTGCTATCCTAGAAAAAACTGAAATTTTCCACGCAAACTATGAACCACCTTAGTTCGTGTCAATGCTTGGAGTTCGGAAATTCTTTAACTCTGAAGAAGTATGGAAACTCAGATAGGTTGAAATCGAAGGCACACGAGTAGGAAAGTATGACATTGAGACGCGGGCCACGGCCGTGAGATTTCAGATAAGTGCAAGAAACGCGGCCTGCTCAACTATGGAATAAAGCTTACAAGTGGACCTTTAAAAAGAATGAACTCTGTGGCTTAGAACACCTCGGCCATGTTCTGAGCCTTGACAGCCGTGCACATGACAGTAACGGTCGTAGTATTTTCNTATTTTGGTCGTGTGTTACTTTTGGAAAACTGGAAAAACAAATCGAAGGACCTCAGAGTAATTCCAACGTGATAGAGTAAAATTGAATAAAAGCAAAAAATCTGGGAAGAAGTAGCATGTAACAATGTCTTGAAAGCTTGCTGCTATCCTAGAAAAAACTGAAATTTTCCACGCAAACTATGAACCACCTTAGTTCGTGTCAATGTTTGGAGTTCGGAAATTCTTTAACTCTGAAGAAGTATGGAAACTCAGATAGGTTGAAATCGAAGGCACACGAGTAGGAAAGTATGACATTGAGACGCGGGCCACGGCCGTGAGATTTAAGATAAGTGCAAGAAACGCGGCCTGCTCAACTATGGAATAAAGCTTACAAGTGGACCTTTAAAAAGAATGAACTCTGTGGCTCAGAACACCTCGGCCATGTTCTGAGCCTTGACAGCCGTGCACATGACAGTAACGGTCGTAGTATTTTCTCGAAGGCAAGAGCTCGTAAAATTTAGAGCTTTAAAGCGTAAAGCGTTCACGTTGTCCAACACGCGAAACACGATGCGCTATCGGACTGAAACTGTACAAGATTACCGTATTATAAAAGAATATTACTTCGACCATCGACGCCTGTAGGTAGGCAGAGCTGAATCTGTGCTTCAGGTACTCGTTACCTTATTTCTTGAAAGGACTTACGGTATATCTCAATACTTTTCAAGGTTTAACCGTTTCTTAGCTTTATTTAAAATTAAGTGTAATAATATAAAAATTGTTTTTTCTACCACGAGTACAAGCCTAAACTGTGTAATATAAGCTTCAAGAAAATTTTGAGGTCAGTAATTCTCATACAAGATTAAGATCCAAAAATGAATTTACGAATTAGAACCTCAACATGAATTTTTTCTCTTTTTCCTGCACGTTTATGCATGAATTTCCCATTTAGGCTTTAAAAGTAATATTTATGCGCAAACGTAGATAGAATCGATGGATGGAATTGTTACATTGTTTGATTGGATGGCAAAAAAAACATGAAACGATACAGGAATCCATTTTCTACGAGGAAATTTATTTTCCTTGTCTTGGCTCTTAGGAAATTAATACAGCAAAACAAGTTTGCACTTATTTGAGTGTATACTTTCATATTGATAGGCTTATACCCTAAGTCCATCATGCGTACGTGCACACATGTACACCCGTAAAAGTACTGTGCGAAGACCCAAGTGTAACCAACCTGCTCATGAACCTACCCAAACAGTACATCAATACGCAAATAAGCGACTCGATGCGCCGCTAGCGACTCAATCTCCGGACTCCGCTACGCGCCATTGGGGATCACGACCGTAAACTCTTTAATGTTCCTGGTGAACTCGCAATGAATTCACAAGCTTCATTTCCGTCATTGCCCTTGATTCTCCCCGCCCAGGCCACATCCTCGCCATGAGATTGCAGGTTGTCTCAATTCTGCATGCGTTTTAAAATTGGCACTGCTTTTCAGCAGAACGTTCGTGTGTAGACGTGGTTCATAACGTAGCTCGCAAAATCCCTTTTTTCAGGTTTCGTGCCAAGCATGAGATAGTTTTTGATCAATTTGACGAGAACCACACTTAACAATTCACTATTGTATATAGCATCGTTTTGATCAAAAATATTGCGGTGTGAAATTCAAGCCGAGCTAAAAATGTTCGGTCAGTAAATACTTCAAGGTAGAGTAACCTATAAAGGGTCTTTCAGATAAATCCGTTCAATTTCCCTTTCCTAAATCCCAACTCGTGGACACCACGTTTTCCACGCGCTTTCAGAAGCTGGATTCAGGGCGAATAACTTCTGCGGTTTCCAATCACTCTACGACGTTTTTGATGTCCTTCTTAGGGGCTGTGACACGGTTGCAGGGCTTTGCAATAGTTCTAACCTCAAAATAGTGGTAGGGTTGGAAGGTCAAAAGTCATTCTCCCAGAATCGCACTCCAGACCTCTTGAGCAAGTCAACTGTTTCGCTTGCCACGCGGGCAGGAGCCGAGTCGAGAAGGAACAGGAACGTCTTATTCGAAGCTTTGAGTTTTATCCATGTCGTGATTTCTGCTTGCAAAATGTTGCAACATGATTGGGCATTTTATTTTTCATAGTCAGCGAAGAATTGGGTAAAAACTTCTTCTTAGCCAAAGTCGATAATGGCACGGTAAGATTGACATTGACGCTTCTTTTAAGGCAAGCAAGAAAGCTAGGTCTGCGAATTAGATCTTTTTTTGGCGTGTGCGCGGGCCTGCAATATTGGCCACATTCACCAAAATGCTTACAAACATCACAAGCTGTTTGCCTTAGATACTAAAGGGATTTTACTCTAAAGGCTTGACTTCGACAGCGGGACGAAGTTCACAGATAGCTGATCATTTCGACTGCTCCACAGCATATTTATCAACTAACTTCAAATGTCAATAGCTGGCTTCATAAATAACTAACCATAACTAATGCATTTATGTGCTGCAAACTAAAATGGATTAGAATTAATTCCGTTTTCAAATTAACACGTATTTATCTGAAAGTCTATGTGCTGCACTGCCCGTTTCTAACTTTGTTTCTCTCTTTTTTTCGTTTTGCCTGGGATGTGTCGCACCTGTTGAAGTCGTACTGGTTATGTCATTGGAACGCAACGCACGACCTATGGCGCATGAGACGCAGACGCTAGACCAGTTCACGTAGTTATGTTTCTGGCGTTGTCGGAGGGCAAATTTTTGAACATATCACATGGGCTTAACGATATTGCTAGAAACAAAAACTGTTCTGTCGACTTAGCTAAGCTAGGAGTGTTTTTTCAGATCAGAATCTTCAAGTCTGCAGAACTTTCGCTGTTAGATGTATGGCTACGAAAATTCCTCGAAAATCAAACCTGGGAGCTTAAGGAGCAAACGGAATGCGGACTCATAATTCTCGTCAGGTGTATTAGGTACATTAGCGCGGCCAGCCCAAGAAAAATCCCTGTTTCTCAGTATTTCGTCTCTAGCAACAATTATAATTAGGGAGTGAATAACAACTTGGATATCAACAAGAACGAAAAAGCACTAACAAACGAAAGATTTGAAAAATAAAAGGTTTNTGAAAACATTCAAATGTTCCTGACGACAGCTAGCGCAAATCCAGCCGAAAATTCATGTTATTAGCTTTGTTGAGCCTGAAAAGAGTTTAAACTGAAGCTAGAACAGTACGTAGAGTATCTTCAAGCCGTTGAGATGTGCTCTTAATGAGAAATGGAAAATTTTTGAAGATCTGCTTTGAGGTGGTACATAGTGAATGGTTGAAAAACTATCCGGACTGATAATTTTATCGACAATAAAGCCCACATAAAATCGATTCTCGCCCAATGAAATATTCCTCAAAGGTGGAATTAATATTGACCCTTGTCCGAGTAATTACAAAAACCACTGCACACCATCACGCCATCAGAGTGCTTCACTATTTTAATTACTTATCGCTGGCTGAATCTGTATGTGTAATTGGTGCGATAATTGTCGCGCCAATTATACATTCCGATTGCGGCCTCCAGATCTATTATAATAGATTTGGACGCCACAATTTTCTAATCAAAGCGCGTGTTCGTCAAGGCCACTCCTCGTTAGTCAATTCCTTGCATTTTTTACATAAACTGTGAATACCGTTTCCATGACCTTGGCGATTAGGAGCATCGTGGCAGTATACATTAAGCTGGAATTCCTAAGTTTTCGGACGGAGATTTTTGATCGTTCTTACAGAGGCGTTTTTCAGGAGAGTAAGATGTTTTTCTTCTTGAAGCAGAGGCTGAGTTGTCTGAATATGACTCGCTCAACATCGCGTTAGGAGACCCAAGAGCTTCGCGTTATTGGGGGTTGGGCACAAAGGGAACCGGCAGTGTTTTTTTATAGGCTGTCGGTTTATTACCTGCCTAGCCACCTTTAGTTCTAGGGTTGTGTGCATTACAGTCAATCATTAATTTAAAATGAATAGAGTTCAAATATTTCTTCAATAAATGGTGTAGCGTAACCCATTTTATTTAATAAAACAAATATTAGTTTGAAAGAGCAAAGAGGAGCACAGGGAAGTGGGATGTAAAAACTATGAGCTCAGGCACCGCACTTCGCAGAACAAAACGAGGTTGATTCTGTGTAGATTAATAGCTCCGTAATTAATAGCTCATTTTAGATGGCATCACTATGTCGGCAACGTGAGTGAACTTCAAACAAAAGCTACCGAGATTTTTTTTTCATTAGAAAAGAATAAATCTTTTGTGACCACTCAAGATGCAACGCAAAAATTCTCAACTCAAAAATGGTGATAGTATTGACGCACCTGATCGGTGACCTGGACTCTAAAGCTGAGCCCCCCACGGTGCTGGGGGTTCTCGAAGTCGAGGGGGACCCTTGCGTACACTTCCCCCCCTCCCTGTCCTGGAGACACCTCCACCAGTTGCCAGCCCCGGCCGCTCTCTGGGACCACCTTAATAACAAACCAAAAATCACGAATAATCATTTCATGGTTCATGTGAACAATCAATGACATTTTGAGAACAATCAATGACATTTTGAGAACAATCTACATTTAGAGGATAATCAATGACATTTGCTTGCGTTCTCAACATACGAATCTACTTTCCTTGAAAGTACTCATTTAAATGCCAAAACTTGGTGTTTTGAGAAAAATTTTACATAGTCATGATGAATGGATGTTATAATGCTAGGGTTAAATGCTGATCCTGTAGTTACTGGAATGAAAGAAGAATCTTCTCCACAGTATAAAAAATAGCGTAGTGCTTCAAGACTTGATTCGAATACCGACATTACGGTGAAAGTCGAGTTGAAATCATCAAATAGAGATCATCAAACTACACAATACGAGGTTAATTTTTTTTAAACTGGCGACACTAAAATTATTCTACACATCATAATTTTGGGGTTGGGAATTGGGAATTAGAAATAAGTTGTTATTTCCCTGGGAAACAACTTATTTAGAAATAAGTTGCTTTTTGACTGTAAATTGTTTGGGAGTTTTTACTGTGAATCATTTCTTTACTGTAGTTAGGAGTAACGATAGGAGGTACTGTTTTATTCAATTTATTGTGCCTGGTACTGCGAATTCTAAGGAAAATACGATTAATTTTGATTGTAAATATAATTGTGCGCGTGGGGGTTTGTGTCAGGTGATGGAAGAGACAACACAGAGAGGCCTAGTTCTTCAATTTTAATGTCTTGTGTCCACTGACAGTTGGATCAAGTTGAATTGGAAACGATTGAGTAACGTTACAAATTTTATCACTGTCGAAATATTCTCAAGAATAGCACACTTTAAACTAGAAGTGATATGCTATCGACCTAGGTGGTATTTTCATTTAACGTCATTTGATAACGTGATACATTCTGCAGCCATGAACTGTTTTTCAATTAGTTAGGAAAAGGCATGTCATGTTCTGTTAAGACTCAGTAGCTCAAAGAAAAGAGAGATCAAGATCATACTGTTCAGTGAGTAAAAACAAAACAATTCATATAACGAATGAAAAACGCTAAGAAAATAGCCTTGAGAACATCATCGAAGACACTCACTCTGAATGCAAAAACGTTGGTCGTATCAGGATCGTCTACAGCGAGCAAAGTGATGAAGTTGGCGGACGCGTTACTGCGGACGGCGATGTGTCGTCCTTCCAGAGCCACCTGTCCGTGGGACGACGAGCCTTTGGAAGACGATGATGACACAGCGTTCAAAGGCCTTGAATGGGCGCCGCCGTCAGCCAATCGGAGCGCTCCGACATGAGGGACGCGGTACTCCGCTACCGAGACCGTCACTCGCGACTTGACGAACGAAGGCGGCACGTCGTTCACGTCCTCGATTTGGACGTTTACGAGGCAGGTACCTGGGAGATTTGTAAAATGAACGTGTGAGAGGGAATGGATTATCTCAGGAGATGGAGTGTTTTGCTAAAAATACCGTTCAAGTGTTGTCGAGTAGACAGAAGAAAATGAATGTAACATGGACATGTTACCATAGATCTGGGCTAGGAAAGGTGAGAATTATTTACGTTTATTTGAACGCTAGGTGGAATACTCCACAAAATACAATTTACAGATTTCCTGAGGTAACACTCTTTCTTAACCTGGAAGACGACTTCAGAAATTCTAGGGGTAATGCACACTAATGGCTAAGATGAGTTTTAAAGCAGAGATACGACTTAGAAAAATAGCGAAAAATAATGTACATCAGTCATATAATATAAACTGTTATTGAAAAATCACTGCAACCATCTGAAAGAATTTGAATTTAAAGAAAGCATTTCAGAGCGCATAAAATAGAATATGTAATATTACACACTGACAAGTATGCCCCAAAAAACCTGTAATTCACTGTATTCGTAAATAATTCACGAGTTTTTCACTTTAATTACTAAGTAAATTCTAACCAAGCTTCATCTATTCTTTCCCAACCTATTGTATTCTGACTTTACCTATCCTAACGGAAAATACCCTTACCTCACCGTGCACATACTAAGGAAAGTTGACCAGCAAGTTTGGTGTATTGAGCTATTTCTGTTTAATCATTTTTAAACCCAGAGAGCAAATGCTCAGTGCAACTCATCGTATTCATGTAATCATCGCATGCGCAGACATATGACTCATTCCCTGCGGAGTGTTTGATTTTTTCCTAATGAAATTATTAAAATTAGATTATTAGTTAGTTTAAGCCTCCCTATCCGCTACAAAGGCGATCCAAAGAGAGGAAGGAGGAAGGCACCATTTAGTATGGAGTTTAGGGAACGTGGAATCTACGCAGAAAGGGCATAGAAACAGTAAGATGAGAAAGAAGTTTATGAAACAAGATCAAAGTTCAAGAAGAAAGTAGTAGGTGTTGAAAAAACAGGACAGCAGTGAACCGAAAAAAGATGGTCCGTAACAGAACAAAAACCTATGTTATTTCAACAAAAAGGAAGCCTACCTAACCCTTAGCTCGGGCCCTTACATAGTTCCCCTGGGAGCGCTAATTCCCATAGATACAATAGTTGTATCCCCCTGAGTGGTGAAATTATTAAGAAGTGCGAAGCACGATGGAAAAACCAAAGTAATTAATTTCCATCTAGCTACGGAGAAGCAATCGAGACCGTCGTGCAAACTGATGGCAGTACTAGTAAAATTTCAGTAAAGATAATAAATACCCTACAATGAGCAGAAATTGAACATGTAAAATGCACCCAACTTTACTTTTCACATCTAGGTGACAGCCTGCATGGGAGAAATTTTCGAAAAATGTAAACACTCTAAAACAAGGTCGCGCACACCACGCCCAACACGTGGAAAAAAAGAAGGTAAAGGAAGGAAAAAAGAAGGTCTACACAAGCTGCGTACGTAACTGTGTCCACCAAAGAACTCTGAACTTCTTAAAGAGCATGCTAGGCTTTAAACGATACATCACAGAGCACAAAGTCCTTTGCGTTAGCTGAGGAAATTCCCATGCCTATTCCTTCAAAACTGCGACATTTAAGGGAAATTTTACGAACGATGAATTACGCTGAGAATTGAAAAGATTCAGTTTAGACCATGAAAAAACTAACGCGTGAGCCAATACAGCGAAAGGAATTTCAATGAAATTAATGGGATAAATTGAACCCATTGTTTTGTCATTCAAGATAGCAAAATTGATTCATTCTCGTAGCTTGCTATGAAGAGAGCTAATTAAAAATGCGTTTTTCTTGCTTGTGCATAAATTTAAATTTGACTAAGTTGCGTCCAGTGTGCATCACGAATACAGACGCATCCAACAGCAAGGGAGAACTCATGCAAGGGCAGACAGCTCGACGTAGTTCAACCCTAGGATTGCCGTACAATTTTCGGTTGAAGAACAGAAAAAATGAATTGGAACCCCAACGAACAACTTGAAACATAAATAACGCTCTCAAGCAACGAAGGTCATTAATCTAAGCAACAGCTCACTGGAAGTTTCCTCTTAATTTTCAAGAACGCATGAGAATTTTTACAAGTTCTTGCTCGATGGTTTCAAATGGCTATCATGCGTTTAGTTGTCATACATGTTCAATGCAACGAGTGGATGGTAAAAGTTAAATTATTCTCGTTATGCTTTTCTTTAAGCCTTTGTTTATGCGTCTGCTTCTCGGCGTTTTTCAAAATCAAGAAAATAGGAAAAGACTTTTAGTGTTTTTTAAAGTTACGTCAAAGCGCAACATGGACGTTCCCTGGCGTCTGAATTACATCGACTGCAGTGTTAGCTTCTCCTCACAGCCAGCGCCCTGGAGAACAAGTTCCTAAGTTGGTTAGTTGAGTTGATTAGCTGTTCGTGAATGAAGAAAAGGGTATGGAAGTTTTGTTTGTTGCACACACAATTGATTTCAAATGCAGCCGGTAAACACGAACACCTATATCAAATTAAACTCGTGTACAGTTTCGTATCCTGAATTCTGAATACTTTCTCTTTTTTCTTTAATCAACGAATGCTATAATACCTAGATAAGCATTTAAAAAAAATGATTCACGTTCATGAGGTACAAAAGAGCGTCTTATTTTGTAGTTATTGATGACGGTACAAAAATTATGCGTGTGGGTTTGAATCTTCATTTTCATTTACAAATGGTTCTTGGGAATTGTTTCACACATGCGAAGGAGAGAAAAAGCTGTCAGCTCGGCGTCTACTTTGATTCTCCTCTGAAATTAATTCATCTGCTATGCCGTAAAAATATTGAGAGTATTACCGACGACTTGAGTGGAACTATAAGCATTTTCCTGTGCTCGGAAAAACTTTTTCATTGTCTTTGAAATGAGTTATTTGTGATGAATCTTTAATTAATTAGAGTGAAGTTCATGTACAAACGTTAAAGCTGAACGTCAGAAATATATTGCTGGCCAAGAATGGGTGTAGTATTTTCATTTTGTAAATGTGGAGTCATAATTTAGCGTAGATGTGCTGCAACTTGTATAATTTAAGACTAACAAGAGCTGAGTTTATCCTGGTATGCCCATCACGTAAAAACCAATCCTGAAGCTCACTCTAGTTGTCACTTAATCAATGTAAGGAAGCGCTAAATTGGGAAAATTATCAACACAAGTAACGTACACGAAAAATGAGTTATCTACTTGAAATGTAAAGAAAAGATTGACTTTTAAATCACAAAAGAGGGAGTAGGAGATTTAATCCAGGAATGAGGTCACGTGGAATCTTACAGGCCCTTCACCGCCGTTTTTTCCACTTTATAATTTATCAAAGGCTTTTCTGACGCTCAACAAATTTAAAAATATGGAAAGTTGCACTTCTAAAGAACCTCCAGGGCTCAGTCTCGGCGCAGCAAACAACACCCAGCACTTCAAAGCAAATGCTACTAGAGACTGGAGTGCGTAACGAGAGAAACGAGCTCGTTAGTTGTGAACAGATTCAAAGAATTAGAAAATGTGACCCATACTCAAGCACACTGTATTTCACTTCACATTCAACGACGGTGAAATTTTGTCTCAAGATTGAGTAGGAAAAATTTCAAGGTAATAATTGTACGTAAAATTGATTTTGCTGAGCGTTTTAAGCAGCTTTACTTCACATTGATGAACGGCCAAGGCCGTTTGTTACGGTACACTTTATTCGAATTGTGAAACAATGATACCTAAAATATATTCGTACGATATCCTTCTATTTTATGTGTAGTTAACCACTAGGTGATGTTCCTGTATTAAGCATATTTTGTTACGAGCACGGAAATTACATCTCAAAAAATGTGTTTCATAAGTTAGAATTTAATAGAATTTTAAGACTAGGGAAGTATTATGCTATTCATGGCACACACACACACACGGCACTTGTAAAAAAGATCTAAATTTGAACTAAGACATGCTGAATAAGCCGAGCCAGCGAATAGCGTTTGAACCCAAACTGGCCGCTCGCAATTCATTGCCCCTGGAAATGAATATATGAACTCAACCACTATAAAGAAGGGTCATATTAAATACACCTGCAGTAGTGCACAAGTTATTTGTCTCGCTGCAGATTTAGGAGGCCAGAGGCTAGTAATTAAGAGGCTGTGGGCATGAGAGAATGCGCTCGAGGTGCCGTGTCTTCTGTGACCTGACCAAACAATGGAGTCTAGAAATGGTTGCCATGAGTACATTGTCAGATCCAAGACTTCACTGAGAGAATGACAGCTATCAAACAAGCAGTGAGTTAGTGTTGTAAAGATAATTGCAGGAATCTATAGTCTTATAACGGAAAAGAAATGAAGATATATTTGTGGAGTTATCCCAGGGAGCTTAAACAATATCGACGGTAGCCAGGATACCGTCCGTAACAATAAAGCCTACTTCAATACTGGCGAACATCTGTTTCTTGTCGCGTATGTCTCGCCGCATCAAGCGCGCTACTGAGAGATCCTTATATTGAAGAGAGGCTAACTTTCCCAATACCAGAGAATTGGCCTCACTGCAGAAAATGTCGCAGCAAGAGAGGGCTTTTAGTCTCCTGTTCAAGTCTTTCTGACAGACCATAGCACAAAATCTAGTGTCATCAATCGCTCATGCACAGATTTGCGTTTGGGACTAGCAAGGTTTAATACCAGATGGTAGCAAGCAGCGCCACAGGGTTTGGTAACTTACAACAAAACTTTCAAAAGGTCAAATGGTTGGTTAAATGTTGGTTAAATGCTGGTTGAATAATAAGATGTAAGCCCACGAAGATGGGCTGGTCAATACTTTTACGAGCAAAGCGATTTGCCCAAGAAAACATTAGACTTTTATCAATCAGTGAAGCAGTACAAAAAACGGGTCAACTGATACTGAAATAGAAATTTACGCCAATGTGCAGTACGAAGAAAGCTTTTTCAAGCGAGCAATTTTTTGAGTTGAGTTACAGTAGGATCTCTGCATTGATGGGACCTGATAGCATCTGGCATGTTGCTGCTCTAGTTCGAACAATTGATCGAAAATTTATTAAAAGTAACAAAATCATTAGAATATAGAAACTAGCAGTAATCATGTACAGGTATTTAAACTGGATGAAGCCATTCAGTGGTGAAAGTTTCATGGTTTTTCTTACTCTTTCACGTGACTTGCTCTAGCTGCAAGAAATGGTAGTCAGCAGCAGCTGCAGTTTTAAGACCCACAAGCAGCCCACACATACTGACCGCGCTGGTGTATGTCCTTCTATCAGCCACTACTTTACACTTCACAATATGCAGGACTCACCCTAATACTATATTGCTCACTTGAATACGATTACCATATCTACATGATGTGAAAAATTTACTCGTTTTTTGAATGGCGAATATTCATTCATTTTTTTTTTGTTTCATGTGCGACTGCGTTTTCTTTCGAGTCATTCAATTTTTTAAATTCAGTATTATATTTTCTGATTCAATTCATTAAAATCAGAATGAACAATGCAAGTTGTTGTTCATCTATGACAATGAGCACCTTCAATGAAATAAAACACACGAGTGCAGGGCAGTCATAGAGAGAGAAGAATTTTTTAGTGAAACCCTGTATGTTTAAACAATTATATTTACAAACCAAACTTCATCACACAATTTACAAACAATCATTACTATTACTTTATATAACTATTTACTATTTTATTTTTATTACTATTTACTATTACTTGATAAAACTATTTATTAACAAACTAACATATTTACAAACCAAACTTGATGACCAACATCACATCACGGATTGAATGTAACTCACCCTGCAGCCCTCCGCCATCAGTAGCGGCGAGCACGAGCCCGAAGGCGGCGGTGTGCTCGCGGTCCAAACAGCACACAGCGGTGCGGAGCGTGCCCGTGTCTCGGTCCACCACGAACATAGGGAGGCCTGACGACTCGTCTATCACGTTCTTTTGCAGCGAGTACGCGAGGCGCGCGTTGCTGCCTTCGTTCGGGTCGTCCGCGTCTTGCGCAGGCACGTCCGCCACCACTGTGCCTGGGTGGCCAAAATGAAAAAAGAAAAACAATTAATTTCCAATAAAGTTGATACATGAGATGCATTACATTGGTTTGTGAAATATCTTACCATTAAGAATCTTTAGTTGATATTCACACATGGGGATCGTAATACCCATGGTAACTATCGAAACAAATGATTGAGAGGAAGAGGGTGGGATGAGCTGCAAATTTCTGAGAGGAGATATGTGAAAGACGGGATGAACATTTAAGAATGGATGTGTTATTCCAATCAAGTCTGATACATTTCATCTTGTGCGTTGGTTTTTCAAAAGTCCTTGTAATTGACGCAGGGACGGTTACCCCCGGTTAATCCGGTACCCATTTCTGACACCTGGGTAGAATTTAGACCGACTAAATGTTGGGAAAACTGAATGAGGAGTTGAAACACATGTTTGAAAAGGTTGCTTTGGTTCTGAGCGAAGTTAAAATGGATCTTGAAAATATACCTGGAATTGTCTGCAGTAGAAAAAAGTTGTGCTATCGGAAGCCATCAGAATGCTCTTCGCTGAAAAGTGATAACAAGGTGCGGAACTCTAAATGTGATTATATATTTGAAAAAATAGAACTTTAGGCTAAATTGTGAATTCTCGCAAGAATACTGGTAAATAAATAGAAGGGGACACGCTGATAGAGAACGTCTTGGAGGACACAAACTTCATTTATATTAGTTCACGAGTTTTGTCATTCTGAAATATGTAATAACTGATATTTTTGAGAATTTAGAGTGTGTCAGTGAATGTTTGGTGGCAGTGAATTCGGCTTTGATAGTTTAATAGAGCCGTAAAATGCTTAAGTATTCAAGACTGGCTCATTCGAATCCTCTCCAAGTGCATGGAATATGTTAAATGTTTATTTTCTTCATAATGAACTTTTTCCCCTTCAATATTTTCGACAAAAAATGCGAAGATATTTCAACGGAATGCTAACATCATTCAATGTACAAATAAATGTCTCAAGGCAATATTTGCGAATATGTGTGCTAGCGGAACCGTTCTTAGTAGTATATCGTGGAAAAATAAATCAGCTTAAAACATCATTAAGTACAATTGAGATAAAGCTTGAACCAAAGACTAATGCAGATTTTTATTCTGACCTAACCATAGAGGCGCTTTCGCGATCTTTGTAATAATATCCAATTGTGTAAAGTTCACTACGCCAACAAAAATTTTCTCAACCGTTCTCAACAGCCTTTTTTCCTACTACACTGGAGACCCATTAAGGTGGAGACAGCCTTACTTTCATTCTGGTGTTAAAGGTTAAGTTTCAGTCCCGTTTGGAGGCAGCGAAGGAGGAATTCAATCGTTCTGTGCATCGCTTAAGCAGACATCTTGAAGATAGAGACGTACCACCTAAAGTTAATGAGGCGTTTCTTCGTTGAATGGGAAGAGAGCTACTACCTTAACGACGAGTTCCATCAGCTAATTAATTGAACAAGGCCAAACCAAAGCGAGAGGTCATTGAGGGCCGAGTTCTTTTAGAATATACATTCTTATGCACTGAATGATCACTCTTGTTGGCAGCAGAATATGCCATTTGAAGCATAAATCCTTTTTTACTCATCTCTCTTTAGGGATGTAGATGCTTAGTGTTTTTGTTTGCGAACTCAAAACTAAAGATCCATTCTAATGTGTGTGCAAGAATGCAGGTAAATTGATCTTTATTTCTATGTAATTCCCTATAAGATTAATGAAATCATGTGTGCGATTTTATAGATTTAATAGTGACGTCATTAAAAATACAGCAGATAACAGTTCAGTGCAAAATGCTAATATGGTAGTTCGATCACAAGCAGACGAAAAAGCTATAGTATTATTTTGAAAACATCTCTCTGCTTCTGAAGCGGTATTAGCTGCAGTTATTCAACTTCGTCTAATAGATTTGTATGCAACAGTTAATACTTCGTAATTCACATTTCTATTATAAAAGAGGAATTCACTGCGCTTAAAAATCCTTCTACGCTCTACGTCTCCAAAAATTTCCGGGCAGATGATTTCGATGGCAGTAATCCACAAAACGCTATTTTCCGGGTCCGCAAGTCTCATAATGATCCGGGATTCAACTCTTTACGAATGAGAGTCACAAATCCCAATTGCTCTAAAATGATCTCATACAGCTAGTGCAAAAGTCAAAGCAACGTACAGAGAAGACGATGGGTAAATTGATGAATCCAGGTCCAGTTAAACGGTAGTGTATTGCACTAAATGTTACGTATTATATCTACCTTCAAAGCCAGACGTGATGGTTTCATCTTGTGGAAAGGGATAAATGTGTGCCTTTTCGAACCGATTTTTTTTGTCGTAATTTTTCAAAATTGAAGGAATGAAAGCTGTGCATTTAAGCAGAAAAAGAATTCATTCACTTCCGAGAATGCCACTGTGCTGCTCGTAGGAACACATATGGCGAAGAACGTCTGAAGCTTATATTGGAATGACCTCCATGAATACCAAGCAAGTGCAAAAACATCTTGAAGATGCACTCCCAACCTTAAAATAAATTGTACCAATTCAGACTCGAAACTCTGTAGAATATAAACTTTATTATTTACGTATTTTTTAGCATCAGGGCATCTCGGAGCAGCCACCTGCTACAACCGCTGCTAGATGGTCATTATTTTGTCAAAATTCTCAAGTTTGGGCATTTTACAAACAAAATTTGACCACCACAGCCACTCTGTCCCTGGCAACTCGGCAAGACTGTCAGACACTGACTGGTCTTTATGCTCACATTTTGTTTTGAAAAAGTCTAAGCTTGAGTATTCTGACCAGAAGCAGAAGGCCAATCTAGCAACCCTGACAGCGACCTCGGCCTCGCCTCACACCGCCCTAGGAGGCCTCGACTTGGCGTGAAGATGACATGGCGACTCCCGGGAGCTTTGAAAAAAGTTCCCTACTACACTTCACAAACTTGTGTTAAAAGAACTTGTGCTCAACGTAACCGGTGCTGGAAATATTTATTTCACTGAGTATTAATTTCAGGGTTCTAGCCCATTGAGTAACGAAACAAAGCCTTCTTACTATTGCACAGGAAATGTTCCAAACTCGTAAGTTTAATTCTTAAACACGAGTAAAGCTGGGCATGTGACGTCGGACTTGTGTCTAATGCGTAACTTTAAGGTTATTAATTCTTTGCTTCACAGTTTGAAAGTTTTCGAGCAAATAAGTCAGTATTTTAAACTTTTACGAATCCCTCACAGTTAATGAGAGGAATTGATCGAAAAATACGTTCTAAATGAGGCAGACCTTTACTCTTAAAGGTAGTCTTCATGCATTCCATGATGCTTCATTTTAAGCATGTTTATTTCTGTATGTTTTTTCTGCACTGCGTGAGCTTATAGAGCATTTGTTGTTGTATCAGAACCGATGTGGCTAAAATAGACAAACTCAACTACTAAAAACGCTTCTAGTCGCCACTTTCCGTGCAGGATATCGTTAAGGTTTCAAAAGAAGTCACTCAGATTTGAATGTTACAAAAACCCCCGTGAAAATTTCTCTTGCTCTTGTACAACTGCTCGGAGACCGTTTCCAGCTTTGCAGCGGGAGTCTCGCAAACATTAACAGCGGAAGGGTGCAAAAAAAGCATGAAAAATATGAGTGCTAGAGAACTGTTGCACCGGCGACGGGAAATAATAAAGGAACTGTGAAAAAATCAAGGATGAATTTGTCGGTAGACTATGGTTGAACACCAGCCTCAGTGGAACACCAGCCTCAGCGGAACACCAGCCTCAGCGGAACACCAGCCTCAATGGAACACCAGGCTCAATGGAACACCAGTCTCAATGGAACACCA